>JAOCPT020598302.1:0-10297 GCA_026546935.2 Palythoa grandiflora | reverse complement strand
GTATGGCTGACAAATTATCAACATTATTTATTTATTAAGAACGTTCATGAGGCTGAAATTTTGAAAGTGACATTTGAAATCGATGTGCATGTTGGTTCGTAACAACATTTATAACCGCTTTTTTGTTCAAAAATATCAGGAAACAAGAACAATTTTAGAATTATTTGATTTTGAGGCAGAGATAATAACTGGTTCAGTTATTGTCAGTATAGTTATAAAAGACTAAAGCGTGTGACCAAAAAATGAGTCTGCAACGAAGGCCGAATTTTCCGGAAAGTACTCCAATCCTAAAACACAAAGACAAATGAAAGATCGATTTGTTTTGTAATTTAATTACGTAACTCTTAAACTGACAAAAATTCCTTTTCACCAAAACCTAGCCTGCGTGCAGACGGCTCAGTTACAAATAATGTACTAGAGTTTAGTTGGTTCTTTGGTTTGCGGCGCAGGCTACCCAGTTCGGTCTGATTTGTCTTTTGTTATTTAATTATTTTATGGAGTTGTTATCGCCTTTGCCAAAGTGTATTTTACTGCGTTAGTAACTATTTTAAAATATTCTCGTGGTCAAAAAATTTAGATTATATAATTATTCTTAACAAAATATGTTCGTTAATTTTTACTTATTCATTCTTGTCACTAAGACAACAATGGCACTAGGCAAAAAGTTTGTTTATTTTGCAAAAATATCTGGCAACACAACCAGTTTACAGATGCGAACACCCTTACCGAAGTTGCCCAAAGTTTTGGTGATCCCGGAAAACTGCAAAGAAGCCGTCGTCCTGCCCCAGAGGCCTCCAAAATTTTGGTAGGTGAGAAAACACTTTGCTCTGAAAGGACGCAATGACATTTATTCATCAACGGCATTAAAATGACCCGCATCATACTCGTGATATTAATCATTTACTCAACTTGATTCTTACAAGTTTCATTCTCATTTGACGGCGAAAGATTTCTGTTATATCTTTTTCATATTAATAAATATAAGTGAAACCTTGGACGTCTTCTTCGACGATTTAATTGACTCAAATGTATGAAATTTACAACTCTAATCAACTGGAACCTTAGCGCTGCGAGAGCAAGAAGAAGTTGTTGGTTTGCCATGATAAAATTAAGTAATTTAAAAAATCCACAGATATGGTAGCGTGTTTATACCATATATGGAAGTGAACTGGCAAATGAGAAACGACAATTTGCCTATGCTGATATATTTTATAGTGAAAATCTAAGTTAAAGCTGTAACTACCTTGATTTTAACTTTTAAATCAGGCTTATTATGAGAGATTTATTTTGTGTTCATATAATTTTCATTTTTGTCGTTTTCTTTTAATATGATGTGGACCGGTTACTTTCTCATTTGGCCAGCTAGAAATAACTTTGAATTTAACTGGGCCGGCTGAAAAATTTTTTCCTTCCGCAACCTATTCTTTGTCTCTACATAGTTTCGTGTTTGTATTTTATTTACCAATTGCCTTTTACTAATGAAAATTGAGCAAACCAGCATTTTATAATAACAGAAGGCAAGATTTTCTTTTCTGCACGAGTAACAAACCAAAAACTTTTACAAAAACATAGAGTTAAAATAAATTCTCGAGTCACATTTTCCACATTGGTGGTTTTTGCCATTCTGTAGTATTTCCTCACTTGCCCTGGATTTTATAAGAGGCCCTAAGTCGTACTTCATGGCACAATAGTGTACTTCTGCTTGTCTAACATGAGCCACTTTCAGCGCTCTTGCGACTCCCACTATTGCTTCATTAGGAGAATATTTCATCAAAACATTTTGTGGACGTATCTTCCCTAGGCTTTCGAAATAAAAGATTGAATGTTTTAAGAATGTTCCAGAATGTCATGAAACTAAGTGGCATTTTCTTAGGTGACAAGTCTTTTTTCATAACAAAGTTTCTCCAAAGTTGTGCTAATGACATAGTCGGCAAAAGATATTGGTTCTTGGTCGTTCTTCTCGCATAATGCGATATTTCCCTTTCGTAGCTTCTTACATATATGAGCTATTACCTGAAAAGAGAATTGTAAGACGATATAATATAAGTTCCGTAGCAATAACTAAATGTTTGGTACATCAACTATATTCGAAATAATTAGACTAGAAAAAAAGGTTTAAAAAAAATTTGAAAAAAAAGTAAAAAAAAAATTGTTAATTTAAATATTTTCAACATTTCCGGTGAAATTATAATTTACAAACACTTTACGATTGTTTTTGTTTTGTATTTTCGATATGGGCAAAATCTTTTACACTTATAACAACACCTTTTGGGTGCCCTTAACAGATCTCGTCGATGTGGCAGTTGTGTTTCCTTTCTTTCGGGACTCGCAGAAGGACTTCTCGCAGATTGCATTGATTTCCAATCGGATTCATTTGCATTTTGTGCCATCTGCGATTTTATTTCCAATATTTAATTTTTGGTTGGACATGTTTTCTCTTTTTTTAATGTTTTTAATTAATAAAGTGTGATACACAATAGAAATTAATATATTGGATTCACTATCTACACAATGACCGTACCACATGCATTCTCCAGCAAGCGCGAATCTTTAGAGAGGAACGTCTCAAATTACTTGTGTCTTTTAAGCAACAAATAAGAAAGCTTTGACTCAAAAGAGGAATGATAGAAAATAAGATAGCTCTCACATGCCTAAGTCACTCACAAGTACTGACCCAACTCTAAAATTTCACCATAGTTGCCAGTAATCCATTTTAGCTAAAGAATATCCTTGTCAATCAGTGAAAAAGAGCCAATAATCAGATATGATTCCAAAATGGAGAAGCTTGAAATGGTCGAAGATAACAGTAGTTTTGTGGCCTAAACCAAATGATATGGTTTTGAACAGGTAATTAAGGCAACAGTCATGGTGTAAATGGCAATAACTGAAGAGTTGAGGAGCTAATTTCAACTAACAATATATTCAATGGAAGAAACTGTATGCTATGGCATGCCTAAATCTTTTCTTTGCCTCAAAATAATGACACATAGATATGTACAAAGAATACAGCAAACGATCAGATAGTTTACATCTTTAATGTTTCACATTTTTACTCATCAAAGGCAGTAGATTCAATTCTGGTAGCAGTTCATATATATTTTTTACTCTAAAGCAGCATAACTAAGTTCCAATTTTCAACTTTTTATCTAAGGTTAGAATATTATAAAGATGCCTTGCAACTCTTTTACCGCAGTTGAGCTTGAGCGGAAATATTGTAAGGGTGCATTCACAACGAATGTGCTTATCTAAACAGCCTGCCTGCATCTCCTTCCCACAGTTCGAATAGTTAACTGACTTATGCTCGCAAATCGTGTTATGGTCTGCCAATTCTTCCCGCTGCATTCGCGCACTGCAATTTGGGAAGCTGCATTCCACCAGGACAAACTGAAACCTTATTCTTAACCGGCATTGTAAAACCCAAAATTACAATGAATTGATAAGAACTTACCTTCTCGTGGATTAACGGAGAATAAAACTACATGATTAGGTGGATTTATACTAACCAGCTCGGGGCACCCACTTGGATTTGAGAGCCATGTTGTACTGACAAGTGAAATTATATTTTCATAGACTTTTCAGGGTCATAGACGTTTGTGGGGAAGGATGCTGCACAAATTTTTCAAGCCCTTCCATAGTTTGGCAATTTTATTTGTAACTTCAGTCATCTTTTAATTTTCCCAGACATGATTTTCTCTGAAACATCCCTTTTTGCTCGATGGGCTCAATTATGACCTATTTTTGCCATTGTGGATCACATTGACCCTTCTTATGGCCTTTTGTGAGCTTTCCATATTTCTTGCATGATGGGGTTTTTCTTGTGTTGCCTCTATTTCTGTGGTTTGGTTCCTGTACATTGGCCTGCAGCTCTGAAACTGTGAAAAATCCAAAATACAGGGACTAAATTCCTCAAAAAAAATAATTTGAATTTTTGCCAGTTTATATTATGCAATAGACCTCCTCAGTATCAATATAAATATTGCTCATTTTATGAGCAAATGTTATTTTCATCTGGTTACATATTCTAATGAATATGATGGGAAAAAATCATGCAAAGAATGAAAATAAGTAAAAATGAACATACTGTATTATATAATTTGAGAAAGGTAATTTGTATACAAAGGAGTGGACTATCACATCTTGTCATTTTCCACTTTTTTATTACATCAATGTACGTCATCAAACAAAACTTACTTCAGGTATTTCATACTTGAAAGGCTAATTTTGAAAAAGAGAAGTAAAAACTATGTTTTGAACGTTAATAGTTCAAATTTTTGCAAATGAATAGTTAACTTATCTGTTATGAGTTCTCTCTTCATCTGAGAGCAATCCATTGTTCCCGCACCAATGTATTTTACCCCATCTACATTGATTTGATATCATGTCAGTTTCAAACTGACAAATGGCAGAAAAATCTGTTCTAATTTAAACCAACATTTTATCCGGTAGCCTGACCGTATTGATATTATCCAGCAGACCCATTTCACGCTTAGCGTTACACCAGGAAATGTTCGATTTATTCAAAAAAGGAATTAGTTTATTATCAAGTTCGTCACATCTGTATTAGTAAAACCGCCACTTTTCAATTTCAGAGATATAACCCCAAAATTGGCAAAGAAATTGATTTTTAAATCTGAGCAATTTTACAAAGAAACGTATATGGTGGAAGGGCATTGCATGCCCTGCAAACCTCTTTATCATGCTAACACATAAATTTTGTTGCAAAAATTCCACAAAAACATTTAGCTTCAAATATTCATATCTTCGCCCATTTTAGGCTGCCACTCTTTTGAAACTTTGCACTTTTTACTGTTATTGATGTGATAAAATTGATGATGAATATTTTTACAATGTCACGCCGGCTTAAGAAGAGCCTATTGCGACGACGGTCTTTTTACAGTTGTATGCTCATTAAACAAAGTTTTCATGTAAGGAGACATTGTTCGGAGGCCTAAAATTAAAAAGACGGGGTGAGCTAACTACAGGAAATAGGTAAAATTTGTCAGGGAAAACTTCGGATTTATTTTTAGCAGTTATAACATAGCTAAAACATCTGAAGTATGAGAACAATGCAAGCTTGAAAAATCTTCAGCAAGAATTAAGGTCATTTCAGTACAAAAATTGGTTGCCCATTAAGGGTAGTTCTGCTGAAATCATTAGTCTAAGGTTCCGCAGAGAAACTATGTAAACTGTTTAATGAAGTGGCTGAGGCTCAAACTGTTGACGGGTTATTCTATTACTATTATAATATTATATGTACACTGTTATAGTATTTCGATGGTCACGCAATTCCTACCTACCAATGTGCGATCAACGAAAGTTCTTCTTTTCAAAAAGCAAAATATTGTGGCTGTCAAAACCTGATTTTTCTTAGTAGTACCTGCAATTCACTGTTCTGAAAACTTAATAATGATAAATTGTAATGATAAACCGTTCACATGTTTTAGTTGGTAAAATTTAATACGAGCTAATCTATATATATTTTTAAACTTCCAACCGCTAAGGAAAAAACTATAAGATATGTTACATTCAACCGCACATAAAATATAAACAGAAGATTTACAAAACACCTCCTGCTTTTCGTTACCAATTTGAAACATCATAAAATTGTTACATTGATTCTTTGAAACTTTATGCTTTCTCAGAAATGAATATCTGACCTCCTGGCCCTGCTGTCGTTTGTTCTGTGTAGTATTATTCAACACGCCAACATTTTTTTTGCATAGATAACTTGGAAATGTAAATATGCTGTGAATAAACGTTGACTACTCAAATGGATGCAATGGAAAAACTCGAATGTATGTGCGAGTATCCACGCACGCCATTGTTAGTTTACCATCGTCATTTCTATGTAGTTCGGACAGCCAAAATTATTACGCCACAGCCTAGCCGTAGGATAAGAATTTGACGGACTTAGATCTTTAATATAATGATTTGATCTAATATATTGATTTGAGTCACTGGTACTCCGTTGGCCGCCATAAAAACGTAGAATGTTTTTTTTATAAAGCTGCAACTAATGAGATTTTGATGCAGCTCTTTGAAGAGTATAGTTCAGTCAAAAATAAATGCATTTTGTTTTCAAAGTTCCCAAACATCACACATTGCAAAACAATCTTCTAAAACAATTTTCATAGAACGGATTAGCTAAAACTGATTGACACTGCTTTGTAAAAAAAATTGGACAAAATACGGGTTTGCTAATTTGTTCCTTCTGGAACTTGTTATAACTATAAGGATCTTATTCGCAAAAATGATATCTGCAAAAGCTAATGTTTGACTTTGCTGTGGCAGAGCATACGAGACCATTGTGAAACCGACTTTTTCAAATTGCACAACAACTTCTTTTAGACCAGCTACTAGGAATCCTGCTTTGAGCTATTAATTAATTAATTTGTTTGGATATGCTTTTGTTTATATATATTAAACTCGTAGGCTAATTACAGAATCCGAAATGCGAGAGTCTTACCTTGGCCTTTAACAAAAGCAACGCTAGAAGCCAAACATGCAACCAGAAGCCAGATAAGGCACATCATGAAAATGATGCACCGCTTTGCTTTGATTCTAGATCGAATGGACAATATTTCGGCGTGAAGCTGCTAATGAGCGAAGGCGTGGTTGAAATCCAATAATTCCTTCCACCAAGAACTTGCCTGAGACCACGTCCAGAGAAGTTCTGCTATATATGCGAATTCTCGGGTTGACGATGGCAGAAATTCACTTACGAAAAACTGTATTCAAGTCCAGTATTGGAATGCAAAGTAGTGAAAGGCCCTTTGAAACCTCTTTCAACTTTATGCGCTTCATGAAAATAACACGTGGTGGGTCCTAAATTGTTTGACATGCGGCGTTATGTTTACAATATCTTACTGAGTTGTAACAGTATATGGTACTGAATACTCGCTGAGATACCCAGCTAGCCGCACTATCAAAAATGACACCGAACTCTTTCTCTTGTCATGTAGTTGGACCACAAGGGTTGTCCATCAGCGTTGGCAGGTGATCGGACAAAGGAAAGAATTCTTCACTCATCGATAAAAGGAAATGAAAAACCCTACAAAAGGCTCTGGACTCAAATTTGACATGTTGACAGGGAAGCTATTTTGTCATTTCAACTAGAAACATGAAAATGATTGGCAACTGCCTCTAGTTTGACATAAGCTACTCCTGACAAAAAGTGATTGCAATAGAGACAGAGCTGCCCTGCTCAAACTAATGAAATTTATTATTTCCTTCTACGTTGTACTGGCGAAAAGTAAAGCCAGACAGTAAAGGTTCAATGCACTTTCGCGAATTCAGCCTCAAATTGTTCTTAAATTGATTTGAGTGATTCCAAATGCACGTTAGCGATAAAACGTTGAGAATGTAATCGGTAACTTTAGTGCTATATGTGCCATCTGGGACACGATTTTTATATATCAACGCAGAATAAGACTGTGCTTAGGGCTCGATAAAAATTTGCAAATTTAATACATATATATAAGGCGGATAAATTGAGCCAAAATTTGATAAAAAGCAGTAAAAGTTAGTGCAGTATCACGTCTTAACGATCATCAGACTAAAATTCGAGTTTTGGCTGCGGGCTAATTAAGGAGGTCGGTCATCTGATGATCCAGGCTTGTAATTCGTTGCGTAAAATATAATTTCATGACGGAATTTTGTTACTATTTCTGATCTTTTGTCCAGGAACGTTGGTTTTTCAATTTTAGAATTTGAAATTTTCCTGAGAGGCAGAGACTTGACATGATTTTTCAACAAGTAAGAAACACCGCGAATCCTCTTTGTGTTTGTCTATGTATTGCTAAGTCAAAGTTAATTTCGGTTAGGTTTCTGCTTGAAAAAATGTTCTTACTCTTAGTTATTGACCTCAGCCTGAGTTTAATCTTAAATTTAGCTAATATGAACTTCGTTCCTTTTATAAAAGACCTTGCTGGCTTGCATAAGTTTTGCGTTTATCTCGTTACCACACAGAATAATATGTGCAACTTTATGAATGATTGAAGTTTTTCTCTGGAAGTGCTATGATATTTTCATGCAGGCGCTTTTCTAGACTTTGCTTTTCAACAGATTATGGCAAATGAGGCTATCGATATCAAGCGATAACACGTCCACTCAACTTGAATGACAAAAGTCAAGGATCCGTTTCATATGCATACTTCACCGACGTTAGCGAGAAAGACTGTGAAGATATGCGCCCACGGTTGTTTAATTATAAATAAAGCAAAACTAAAGTATTTATTTTTGTAATGCCAAAAAATAAATAAAAATAATTAGATATTTTTCAAAAAAATCCTGGGCATTATTACTCTTCTTCCTGTTCTTGTTGCATGTTCTTTTTGTTTTTGTTGTTGTTGTTGCCGGTCGTTGTTCTTGTACTTCTTGTTCTTGTTCTTCTTCATCTTCTTGTTCTTTTTCATCCTCTTGTTCTTCTTCTCAGTTGTTTTTCTTCAAGTTCTTGTTTTTGTTCTTCTTGTTGTTGTTCTTGTTGTTGTTGTTCTTCTTGTTGTTGTTCTTCTTGCTGTTCCTGTTCTTGTTCTTATTGTTGTTGATGTTCTTCTTGTTGTTGTTGTTCTTGTTGTTGTTGTTGTTCTTCTTGTTGTTGTTCTTGTTGTTCTTCTTATTCTTGTTCTTGTTCCTGTTGTTGTTGTTCTTCTTGTTCTTCTTCCAGTTCTTCTTAATCTTGTTCTTCTTGTTTTTTTGTTCTTTTTCTTGTTGTTGTTCTTCTTCTTGTTCTTCTCTTTCTTATTCCTCTTGTTCTTGTTGTTCTTCTGCTTCCTCGTCTTTTACTTCTTCTTTTCCGCCTTTTTAAATGAAACTAGCTTCAAACTGTTTACATTCGCTCCTTATTCGATTCATTTGGATGTTCAAATTTCTTTCATCAAAATGAGAGCAGAAGCGCATCGAGTAAAATTCGATTTGGAGAGTTATGGTCTGGTAATTTTGAAATAAAAAAAGACACTGAAATTAAAAGGACTCGCGTCGCTTTGAATATGTAAATTCACCCAATAAGTTATAGGAATTATAGTAAAATTTTGATGGCTTTCTTTATACTTTGAGGAATTGCATTGTTCTGAATTTGCAAGATTTTTACCTCCGAAACTGTTGCCAATCGTGAGACGACACCCGTCATTTTACCTCTGAACGCTACCCAAAACTGGCGGAAATATGCCAGCTCTCAAAAGGAGTATATTAAGTAATTATTCCCCGCAGTAGAGATGGATAGACAAGGATATTTACCGAACCACAATAGCGGCAAGGCGAATATTCTGGACTTTCACCGACACGATTATATTAGCATATTATGCAAAACCAGTGAATCGGTGAGAAACAGGCTTTTAAAACAAATTAAATTATTTTTTGTCCAAAGCCAAGCTACCAGGCGTGTATTGTTTAGTTGTGAAAACGACGCCACAAACCAAACTATTATTAAAACTTACCTCCAAACATTCGCGCTATTTCGTGTTCTCAGGAGCTGCCGTATAATTATTTTTCCCTAAAGTTTTAACTTTGCTGTCATTTTTCAGAAATCACGTCGCCATGTTGTTTTCCCGTCCGCTGTCACGATCAATACTCACTGAATATCCAGGATGTTCACTGATTAGTGAACCATTTACGGCGTGCAAAAAAACAAAACAAAACAAAACAAAAACTTTTCACTGGTTTGGTACATGCAATGTTCAATTATAATAGTCCGAGGTTGTATATATTGTTCTTCAGCCTTAAATATCATTACTATCTTCACTGTTCATGTTTACAGCCGGCGGGAAGAGTTGAGATGGGTCATATCGATTTGAGCCTGTGAAAGGGGAATGAGTCAGCAATTTTTATGCCCCTAAGAGAGGTGTGGGGTAAGGCAAACATTTTTCATTTTGCTCCGGCCCCACCAGCCAGTTCGTTAGCCCCACCCAATTTGTTACACTCTATCCTGTCAACGTCAAACTTGTTCGTTAACAGTGTCGAGATGACGGGCTTGTAAGCTCGAAATAACTGGCTATAGAGATTATCATTTTGTTTTATAAAATAATTCAAATAGTACGCGCGCTCTGATTGGTCGAAAAAACGTTTTACCTTATAGTATGTAAACACGGTTTCCATCGCAACCGGCTTTCCAACTCATTTTGTTGCTTTCTGCACCGCTACTATTCAGCCTAAAATTAGGAAAATCATTAAAAAGAAAATTACAAGAAACTACCAACTTTTTACTTGAAAATTAGAATTTTTAGTTCACCGACTAAATTTGTAAACAATCCCGTCAACCCAGTTAAACAACAAGCTAAAGCGAGTCGTTTTTCGTCATTGA
>JAOCPT020598257.1:0-10297 GCA_026546935.2 Palythoa grandiflora | reverse complement strand
CCACCAAAACTGGGTCTTCTCCAAATTCGATTTTTCCGGCCCACCCCCTCCTGTACTTTATGACCAGTCCCTAAAAATACTAAAACAAATAAATAACTTTGTATAAAAACCTTAAAACTAATCTATTCTAAGATTTTCTGACAGAAGGTTTTGACAAAAGAAGCCGAAAAGTGAAAATGCTTTGTAAATTTAACGGCGTGCAAACAGTAAAGTTTTTACATTTTTAACAATTTTATCGTGTTTTACACACGCTTTAAAACTAGTATTTATGAGTTCTAATAGTTTTGAAAAGAGTTATCTTTATCCGTTACTAACCTGGTAACTGTTGAGTCTATCGTGTTCTTTATCGTACTTGGTGCTACTTTTTTCTTTCAAGCTCCTAACCTCGCTCGTCAGATTCTCTCTTTCAGCAACAAGTTGTTCAATTTGTTCTTTCATTCGTATCTGTTCTTCCGCAACTCTCTGCAACTCCGTGCTGGTGTTCAGGGCCGCATTATCAGGGAATCCTGGTAGAGGCGCTTGCATTAGCGGAGAAACACTTTCGTGTTGCACAAAATCTCTTATAGAAGGTCTCTGCTCGTTTCCAAAATTTGTATTATTTCCGTTAAACGTATGTGCTGTATGATTTCGAACTAAATGAAGTTCTCTTTCCATATCTTCCACTTGGGTATGAAGCTTTTTATTCTGATTCATCAGGAATGCGTTTTCTTCTTTCATTCTTTTGCTCTCATTTTCTGTTCTACCATGCATATCTTCAGACTCAGTTTTAGATAATTCGTCGTCAAAACGATCAAAATCTCTATCTTTTTGCTTAAGAGAGAATCTCAAGGCTTCATTTTCTATTTGCAACTCCTTCTTGTCCTTTTCCAATACCTCCAATTCTCTCTTGGTATCTGAAATGTCTCCCTTTCTTAAACTTTCAGTTTCCAAATAGAGTACTTGGTTTTGTTTAATCAAAACTGCGTTTGCCTTTTTGAGTGCGCTCACTTCTCCTTTAGATTTTGTTAGCTCTTTTTCACAGCTTCTTAAGTTTTCTGCTAGTCTGAATTTATCACATTCTGCGTCGAAAGACTCCGTTTTCATCCTCTCATATTCTTCCAACTGCAAAATTTCGGTTTGAAGTCCGCTATCAACCCGAGGACTTAGGAATTTCTCTTCATACCTCTGTTGTTCTTGTAATTTTCCTTTTAATACAAAAAATTTTTCTTTTAGTTTTTGATACTTTTCTTGTGCTTTCTTGAGTTCAATCTTAGTATTTTCAAGTTCGTGGAAAAGCTTGCCCTTTTCAAACTCAAACTCGTTAAGAGACCTGTTCAATTTTTGAACTTCTTCCAGCTCGCCCAGATCAATCTTTGTTGCACTGTGTTCGAGTGTCAATTGATGGCATCTCTCTCTTTCTTTTTCTAGATCTGCCTTAAGGGTTTGAATTTCAAGTTTCAACTCCCCAACTTGGACTCGAACGTGAGCTTTCTCTTCTTCAGTTTTTTCGATTTGGTCTAAGTGGCGTTCCGTTTCTTTCAAAATTCTATCGTGGCTCTTGTTTTCGGATTCAAGCATTGAAATTAAACAAGAAATCTCAATTGATTTTTTCTCCAATTCAGTTTCCAGATCTCGAACTTTTACAGTGTGAATTTCGTGCTCTTTTAGCTGTTCGTTGGTTTGAATAAATTTAGTTTCCCTTATTTGAAACTTCAGGTCCTCGAGTGTACTCTTCAACTTTGCAACTTCGCTAGATTTAACCTGCAAGTTATCTTCCAAACTTCTAATTTTCTCTGCCTGTTCACGATTCCTTTTCTCCTGTTCTTGTGAGTACTTGCTTTCATATTCGGACTTGAGAGATTTTACATCTTCCAAAAGATTTCTCAGCTCATTGATCTCTTTCTTTTTGCTACTTAATTGATTTTCCAGTTCCTCTACTGTGCAGAGATGTTCCTGCTTTAATTTCAGTATCTCCGATATTTTGTAAGCTTCCGACGCACCTAACTGTTCTTGAAGCTGTCGAACTTGTTCTCTGAGTGTTGTGCATTCTTCAAATCTTCTGTTATTTTCTTCTTTTAACCTATTTTTTTCTTCTATGTATTTGCTTTCGTAACTTTTTTGTTCGTGCTGCAATATTTGCAGGTGAGACTGAAGTTCTTGAAGTTCTTGATTCTTGCTGTTTTCATGTTCATTTACATTTAGCTGCCTCGCAATTTGATCAGCTTCCTTTCTCAACTGCTTTTCTTTGAACTCTTCTTTCAGAGAACAAATTTCTTCACATTTAAGGTTGATTTCCTTTTCTAATTGTTGTTTTTCGGCCTTAAAAGCTGCACGTCTTTTCATGTCCTGTTCTTGAAATTTTTGTAGTTGTTTATTTAAGTTGGCAACCTCTCTGTTCCTGCTATCATTAATCTCTTTAAGCCTTTCCATTTCTTGTCTATGCGTAGCTTGATCTTGTAACCTTTGCTCTTCAGAAGAGTGAAGCTGACTTGTAAGATCAGCCAATTCCTTTACCTTCGAGTCACTCTCTCCACTTCGGCTAATCTCGCTTGCCTTGTAACTTGCTTCGGCTTGAAGAAACTGTGCCGTCAAAAGCTGAAGCTGATCTTCGAGATTTGCAATTTCGTTCGTCTTTAGAGTGATAGTTTCAACAAATTCTAATTCATTTTCTTTATGTTTTTCTTCGCTTTCTGATTGATTCTTCGCCAGTCGGTTTATTTCCAGATGAAGATGTTCATTTTCACTGCTTAGGGCCTCAAGTTTTGCTGCCTTAGATTCATTGTCTTCAATTAACTGCGAATTTTCTGCATGAAAGACAGCTTCATTTTCTCTTCTGTTCTCTTGATGTTCTTCTAGAAACTTTCTGAGTTGAAGTAGTTCGCTGTTTTTCTTCTCGTTGTCTTTAATGCTAGATTCAAGCTCTTCTTTTAGACTTTCTATTGTGTTTAAATACTTTTGCCCTAGATGCTCCTCAATTTCGGCAGAAACTGTTTCTTTCTCAAAGGTCGCATTTTTTAGTTTTTCTTGCAGGATGTTGACTTCATTAGTATAACTCTCCTTGTTTGTTTGAAGCCTTTCTTCTAGAGCTTGCGCGTTTAATGTTTCGTCTTCAAGGCTCCTTCGAAGGACCTCAATTTCAGAATTGATAGATTCCACTTGTTTTTCTTTCACCGACAATTTCTGGCTCGTACAACGAAGCTCTGTTTCAAGTGCTTCTACTTTTGCTTCGTATTCTTCAACAACTCCTGCAAACCTTTGTTCGTACTCTATAGTCGTACTACTCGGCCGAGATTCTTCATACCTTGTATCTTCTGAAGCGAGGAGTTGAACTTCTGTAGCAGCGACAGCCGTCTCGATTTCTTTGCTTTTCATATCGTTGTTCTCATCTTTAAGCCTTTGGTTTTCTTCTTCAAGCTCTCCTTGAATGTATTTCAGTTCTACAAGAGATTCTGAAAGTTTCTCTAATTTTTCTTCATTCGATGATAACTGTTTTTCTTTGTTAGCTAAGAATGTTTCCGCACGTTCGAGTTTACACCTTAGCTCTTTTTCTAACCTTTCACTTTCGTTTAGTCTCTCTCGATGCTCTAGAATTGTAGTTTTAAGATCATATCTTTCTTTTTCAAGCAATTGATATTTTTCTTCCATCACTTCAAAATTTTTCTTTGCATTTTCAAATTCCTTTTTCTCGTTTTGGAATTGAGTCATGTTCTCTTCAAGGTCTTCAAGTTTTGAATTGTCGGTGAATTGATCTTTCCCTGTTCTAAGTATCTGAAGCTCACTTTCCAGCTCTTCATTTTTTGTTCTGGTTTCTTCCAACTCCTCTGAAAGCAACGTTGTTTCTCGTTGGTAATCTTTCCTTAACCTATCAATTTGATCCATCAACACTGAAGAGTTTTTTCGTTTAGCACGTGGAATTTTGAGTCTCTGATTTTCAAGTTCGCTTGAGAGATCTCCAACTACAAGATCAAATTCAGTTTTGAGTTCATTATTCTCCTCCTGTAAATTTTCTATCATGTCTTGTAATCCCTGAATTTCTTTTCCATATTGTTCCTTTAATTCTTGAATTTTTTTTGGGTGACCTTCTTTCTCTCCAATTTTAATTTTGTTGCGTTCCTTGTCAAGCATGCTTTGTTCTCTTTCTAGCTGTGTTTTAAGTTCAAAAATTTCTTGTTCATATTTTTCATTTTTTGTTTTAACGTTTTCAAGTTCGCGAGTTTTCTCATTAAGCTGTGTTATTAGCTCTTGATCTCTGCACACATCTTTACTCTTCAATTCATCTTTATTCGTTTCAATTTCCTGTTCGAGTTCGGAAACCTTGAGTTGAAGCTGCTGAAGAGCTTCTTGTTTTTCCTCAATCTTGTTTTCAAATATTATTTTTGAGTCTTCAAATTGCTTTTCAAATTCATTGTGCAATTTTACCATATCCTCTGTCATTCGATTTTCTTTTTCAACGTATTCCTCTTCGCGCTGCTGGATTTGTTGTTGTATTGTCCGCAGTTCATCTTCGTACTCTTCCTTCAATGCCGCCAGATACGTTTCATGCTCAGCCTTTAAAGCAACATACTGAGAGTTCATTTTTTGTTTAATTTCAGCTTCTGTGCTTTCTTCATCCCTATCAATTATTTTGTTGTTTTGACTACTTTTCAAAGAATTGATTTCCTCTGAGTATTTTTCTTCCTGCAACTGGAGTTTCTCCTCGTAAGAATCCCTTAAAACCTCAACGTTTTGACGGCTTTCATTAACCAATGCTTCTTTCTCGAGTTCCAGTTTGTTTTTATACGCATTCATTTTTTCGTGAAAATTAAATTCTTGCTGCTCCAGTTTCTCTACCGCTGCATTGGCTATTGCAATTTGTTCTTGAAGCTGTTCCCTCAAGAGGTGTAGTTCCTCTTCATATTTATTCTGTTGAGCAGCGAAGTCGGTATCATCTCGAAGCCATTCTTGCGACACGTTTAAATCATTACTTTCAGCGACCGTTTTGTTGTCTTTATTTCCATTTTGTTCTTCTTTAGCTGCTTCTAGTTCTTTTTTCAAAAATTCCACCTCTAACTGGTGCTCGCTACGCGAGATCTCTAACTCAAGCCTCAGCTCCATTTGTTCTTCGGCATGTGCATTCTCCATCTCCTGAATCCAATGTTCTTTGGCTTTAAGTTGATCCTGTATGCTCGCGTAATCTCCGGTTATCTGAGACAGAAGTAAAAAATGAATAGGTCTACAAAGCTATTCTTCCTTTAGTCTATGTTCTAACTATAAACTGGCTGTAAAATATACATGTGTCATTATACAGAGGCAGTCTGTTTTACTTGAAGAAACGACACTGGTATTCTCCATATGTCACTACATCAGGGTCCTAAGTAACTCACGTGTCTTTTTTACAGCACGCTGGTCCTTCATGAATGAAAATAGATGCAAAGTTTGTTACTCGAGATTATGGTCGTGTTCTATTGAAATCAACCAGTTTTGGTTGGTTGGATTGGCTGGGTTTTTGATACTTTCAACCAAACAAATCAACTGGTTTAAGTTGAAATAGTTTGTCCCAATAGAACACCTATAATAAAAGATTAACTGAAACAAACTGAAATGAAAATATTTATAAGAAAACTTTATTTGACCTGAATGCTTTTAAAGAGTAAACTGGTAAGCGAGAGGAAGTTCTCTGAGGAAAAGCTGCAAGAATTAGCCAGTTGTCAGTGAATGAAAATGAGTTCTGATCTGGTGGTAACATGTTGAAAAGGGCGCAGAAACAGAAAACAAAAACATGCATGACCCTACACAACTTAACACACCTGTTGTAGATCGAAGGAATTCTTATTCCTCAACATGTCTCGCTCTTCCATTAAGTTATCACATTCTTCCGATTTCATAGCCAGCTTTTGGTTCATTTCTATCAGAGTTTGGTCTCTTTCTTGAAGTTGTTTCTGCAGGTTTACAATCATTTCTTTCAGAAGTTTGGGATCTTTGGGGAGGTCTGTGCTGGATTTTCTCGGAGCTGCAGCTGGGGTCTAAGGCAAGAAGAGATGGAACCACTTAGTTTAATCGTGCTGAGATATATCTGGTTTAGTTACTTTCAGATATTCTATAATCATACAGTAGTTTATTAACGATACAGCTAGGTTACGATATCAAGAACTTCAAGATATCCTAAAATATCATACTGTATAACAAAGCATATCATACAAATTTAACACAACCATACACTATTTAAGATATTTTTCATAATATAGAAAGATTATATACTTAATATAGCATATCGTATCAAATCATACCATACCGTATCATATCATATCATATCATATCAAATCATATCATACGATACCATACAATTAAAATAAAAAACTCAGTGTCTTTAGACAGTTTTAAACGCCAGCTCAAGACATGGCTTTTTAATGAAGCATTCCTTTCATAACATTTTTTACTAGGTTAAATTTGTAAAGCGCTATGAACGCAAGAAATAGCGCTATAAAAATTATTCTATTATTGTTATTATACCGTATCATGTCATATCATATCATATATCATATCATATCATACCATACTATACCATACCATACCATACCATACCATACCGTATCATATCTTGTCATATCATACCATACCATACCGTATCATACCATACCATACCATATCATACCATACCATACCGTATCGCATCGTATCGTATCATATCATATCATATCATATCATATCATATCATATCATATCATACTATACCATACCGTATCGTATCATATCATATATCATACCATCATACCATACAGTATCATAATCATATCATATCATATCATATCATATCATATATCATACCATACCATACCGTATCATATCATATCCGGCATATCATATCGTATCCGGCATATCATATCATATTATATCATATCATATCATATCATATCATATCCAGCATATCATATGATATCATATCATATCATATCATATCATACATCATATCTTATCATATATCAGAAAAGAAGGAAAACCAAAGATGGAAAGAGAAAAAAAATATATAGTTGTTATATAAGTTATAAAGCTGCAATATCTAGATAGAGGGTGTTGTTAAAACGAATCTGTTTAATAAAGATATTTGCAAAATATATATACGTTATTGAACAAGCATGAGGTCAAGATGACTGGATATTGCCCAAGTTCTTTTTTTAGGTTATTAGGGTCCATGAAAATACTGAAAAAGAATGAGGCCAATATCCAGCCATCTTGACCGAACAAGTTTGTTCAACAAAGGATTTATTACATGGCCAAAGAATTTAACTCTACCACTCGTTCCGTACGGCAAAAACCCTGGGCCTATCTTGCCTGCTCGTATAACCAATCAGAACACAGAATTCGCTTCATCGAGCCTGCCATATAAAAAATATCTTTAAATTTGGTTGTTGAACGAGTTCGTCCAAGCACTAGGCTTCAGTAATTATGCTCCATTACTTATAACGATAATAATATGATTAAATACATCTTTTTCCAAGACCTTCTAAATGTTCTCGTTGGAATGTGAAATAAAGTTTGTTCTATTTTGTTCATATTTTCTGTCCTCTCCTGGCATGGATTGTTGAGGCCGTGCTCTACAATACTTGTTTGGTAGTATTTCCATACAGTAAAAAATCAGCATAAAATATTAAAAGTGAAGGATTCTTGTGGCAAGTTCCCTTTTAATGAGGTCAACTGACAATACATAGCGCTGAATAACAGAGGCTATTTGTAAATAAACTTTAAGGCTGAAAGCCGACATAAAGCTGAAAATTTCCTTTCAACTCAAATTAGAAATTAATAACATAAAACGTTGTTGTAGCGCATCTCTGTTTGAAACTTGTAATTTTTATCTGCTTATAAAACCAACTAACAAAATGAGAAACTCAAATATAAACTGGACGAGACGAGCGGCTCGGATCAACTAAACGCTTCGTTTACGTTATTCCTACTCAGTTACTGAGCGAGTTATGCAAGCGATAGCGTCGGTACTTTGTGATACGAGTAGGAACGTTTCGCCCTGACCATACAAACTATTGCCACAGTAAAATACGGAGCTTAAACTAAAAGGCAAATTAACTTTTCTTTGAACATACCTTTGAAGCAGGAGCTCTTTTTCCTGTCATGCTTGACGAACGTGATACATTGGTAGACTGAACAATGCTTGGAGTCGTCGTATTTGCAGACTTCCGTACAACAGGAATACTTGATTTGCTAACCACTGGAATTCCTGACCGCTTGGACATCTTGATGGTTGATTAATTTACAAGTTACTACACATTTCTCAACAGAATAGCTTTTCTTCAAACGCTCGGTCGGTCGGTCGCATTTGGTTAGTATCGGATTTCGAAAGCGGAGTTGGATGTCATGTCAACAGGCAGAACGCGTCAATGAATAATAATGACTTTTTATTACCATTGATGAAGTCGTGTTGACATCTTTTTACAAAACCCAATTGTTTGCGTTAATTGATTGCTTTTGAAAAGTTCGGATGAGGGAAAGCATGTATATATTTTGTTTTGTTGTTTATCAGTTCAAAAGAATAGAATAGCCAAACACTTTGACCTCAGTCGCGAGTCATTTCAGTTTTTAAGCGATAAAATATGCACTCGTCGTATCATTTCAGATAGCTTTTACACAAAAGAAAGCGCGCTCGAAAAGACAATTGTTCTTTAATAGGGTCCATTTCAGACGCCATTTTTCACATGAGCTGAATCTACTTTGCTGAATTAAGTTCATGTGAAGTATGGCGTCGGCTCACCCCTTCTTCCTAATTCCTGCCTGGCTCAGCCGGGCATACATCTCGCTTGTGAACCGGCTTTGATTCAAACGCCGATATCAGGCACATGAGCCAAATCAAATGCATAATATAAGTAATATAGTATAAAGTTATAACAACAAATTAGAACAATATAAGAACTATTTCAGGCTGAGGCTTGATAACTTGGAAAGTTTTTGTGGAAGAAAATTGACTAAAACTTAGGGATACAGCGTAAAACATAAAAGATTCACTGTATAGACTGCTCAACAAACAATGAAAGTTGTTCGCCTTGAAATTCAGCCCTGCAATACATGTGTGGCGCAAGGCGTTTCATTTTCCAATACCTTGTTTTATTTTGTATTTTCTTCAATAAAAACCGCTCAGGAACAAGAACAATGATTTTAAGAACAAATTTAGGCTGGAGTCGACAAAAAATTAACAACAATGAGCCTCGGCAAAATTTACTGGTTCTTATAAAAAAAAACGTGTACATTTTTTGGCCACATACTCGCCAAAGGTTAATGCGAAGATGGAAAATGGCTACTTGGAGATCTAAAGATGCCAAGATTGAGCTAAGACGCTGACATGTGCAGTGCGTGCTTTGGCTGAGTTTATGTCAGCGCCTGAATCAATTCAGCCGATTAAAATAATTTTTTAGGTCAGCCCAAGAACTTAATTCGATTTGTTTCATATGAAATACGGCATCTGAAAACGGTCCCTAGTGTCTTTCAGTAGAAGCCAGTTTCGCCGGTTTCGACAGATGCAAGTTAAATATCTTTTTAGAACGGTGATAGTGTCTATTCAATAAAATAATGATCATTAGATTTTGTAATAGGGAAAATAAAACAAATCATTTTCTCAACAACCGGCAGAGGTCCTTGTTTAGTCGAAGCCAGTTTTATTTCAAACTGAAGGCGCAACTTTTTGTTTGCCACTATCGATGCGTCCAAATTAAACGAATTTAGTGAAAACGTGGCCAACAATGAACCTCCTCGCCGACGGACAGCCTCGATGTTTTCCTATTAATTACTTGCCTTTTTTTATTACCGCATCTAAAACGAAGAATCTTATTTCTTAAGAGAACTTTATCATTGGGAAAATATTGAGGCAGTCCGAGGAGTTCCATATCCCCACAAGACCACTCGTCAAAAAATTGCAACCTCGTTCCCAGGACTTTACCCTAGAAGATGGGTGGGCCATGGAAACTAGGTTGTGTTTGTTTTGCTCGTCTTGAATGATTATTGTTTCAATACACCCCGGTAAAGTTTTATAATCGATTTTAAAAACTGTGCAATAATAAAAGCCCACTTTGTTCGGAGGAAGCAAAAAATATTTCCCTCTTATCATTGGGAAACCGCCCAATCACATAAACGTATTTGAGCAACGAGACAATTTTTTTACACCTTTTTGAAAAAATGGTAAAAAGGGAGAAGGAAAACTTCGGTGGCATCAGAAAATTATTTCAGAAGGAAAGAGGAAGGATCTACCATCAAAATTATTTCGGGGAGGGACAGCGCCCTGCGGGGGGGGGGGGGGGGGGGGGGGGGGGGGGGGGGGGGGGGGGGGGGGGGGGGGGGGGGG
>JAOCPT020598204.1:0-10298 GCA_026546935.2 Palythoa grandiflora | reverse complement strand
CCCCCCCCCCCCCCCCCCCCCCCCCCCCCCCCCCCCCCCCCCCCCCCCCCCCCCATATACCCACGTGGGCTTATAAGCAGAATAAAAAAACTATTTTGGAACGACAAGATAAAACATATCTGAGAAATCAATTAAAGCTAACATACCATTACCTTTATGTGTTTCATTTATAATACATTTAATGTGCATCACAACAAACAGCAAAAACTGCCAGATTGTAGCTAGCTGTTTGCTCTGTTACTCCAAAATAATGGAGTTGAACAGCTGTGTTGGAAACGAACAGTGGAAAAGAACTCATAGCATTGTTTAATATATATATGCATGAACATTTCTTTATTTCTTCGGTATCATCATAGTTATTGTTCTACACTCCACAGCCACTCGTTTATTCCAATAACTCTTGATAAAAAATTTTGATGTTTAAAAAGAAACACAAAAGGAATGCACTTATAAATGTGGGGGAGAGGGGGGTTTAATATCTGGTTAATATCTTCGTTGGCAAATGCATATGGATGAGCTTATATCCGGGGAAGGGGGTGTACAACCAGGGGGGCTTTAACGTGGGATTTTACAATAATTTTTCAACTTATATTTGCTAACTTTATTAAATAAATGTCTTTTCTGTCTGACTAGTTGAGTGAGACTAAAACTTCACCTCATGCAGGGTTTCTGATTGGTCATCAGGTCGTCAAATTTGATGACTGAGATAATCATCTGACTATTAATTTTTACAAATTAGCTTGACGACGGGGAAGTCCAAAGGTTATGTCATATTACAGATTAGCCCCCATCAGAATGCCCCAGAATGCACCAAATTGCATTTAAAAACTCAAACTTTTCTGGGGTGGTCATGCCCCCAGATCCCCCTAGACTGTTGCGGGTGCAACATTGTGACTACCACACTTTAGTAGTAACTTGTATTCTTAAGAATCTTAACTACTGGCAATTTTTCCTTCAGAAACCCTGTCGTTGGCTATTGCCCCATTTGTTAAATAGAAGTACCCACTAACTACTACATGCCTGCAACACAAGGAACTGGTTGACTTGCTGGGTTTGGACAAGCACTGCCTGCTGGACAAGCTGTACAGTTCTGTGATGCTCCACCCAGTGCATACATCCCAGCTGGGCAAGGTACAGGCTCAACACTGCAATGTTCATAAACTGAGAATGAGAAATCTTTATAAAACAATTTTTGGGATAAATACATGGCTAAACACAAAATACAGTTACAAAAATTATATTTTTAATAAAGAATTTAAAACAATCTCTGGCTAAAATAATTTAAAACTATGTGCTTTCAACAGCCTGAACTGCAGTCTTCAACAGGTAAAAAGAATGATATGAAAGGGATGAAAAATTGAATAAAAACCGTGAATTGTAAAATAATAAAAATGTAAATAATTATGAATAATTGTTAAAAAGAATGTTGTGTAGCCCAGGTTATAACGGGCAAGAATTGTTGTCTGCATTAGGTGTCACTCTGTTATGTCACGCTTCCAATGTTTTTCTAGTTCTAAATGAACCTTTGTCAATAACTGACACATTTTCAAAATCAATGGTGTGGTCATAGGACCAAGCATGATTAGCAATTCTAGAACCCTTGGCTGCAGTTTTGATGTTTCTCAGATGTTTTTTAAACATTTTAGCCAGAGATCGTTTAAATACTTAACTATGTTTCATCCTGACTGTGGCCCTTCAATATTTCTAATTATATTTTTAGAAATGAAAAACTATAACATTTCCTTTCTCATATTTATGTTAAGTGACATAAGAGAATTGTTTTTTTCTAGTCTTTTTCCATGAGGCTAGATCCTTGACCAGCCAATTGCTCAATATTTTTGTGGCCATTCTGCCAAATTCAAGTTGACTCGGCTTTCCATTCTCCCAAGATCAATAAAATGATTACCAGTTTCTGCTGGAGGTTACCTGAGACAGATTAGTGTCCCATACAACCTAGGGGGAGTCAATGACTGTTATCTACTTAACACTACAGAAACCAGAGATAAGAAGTGCCCACTCCAACAGAAAGGGATTAGCATTACTTACAACTTGCAGACATAATAAGCTAATTTTGAAAGACTGTAAAACGGTGATAGATTACATATAATGTTAGGACATGTCATTTCTGCATCTGTATAGCTGTATAATAAAATTATATAGAGAATGTAGAAAATGACCTGAAAATTTATTCTTCTAAAACTTTTTTGTTTTAAATTTTCAGGTGGTTCATTGCTTGAAAATATTTTTAATCAATAAACAAATTTGAATTAATTATTATAAAAATTTTTTTGGTATCTTTCTCATCGCCATACATGATTAAACACTGAGTGCTAAAGATACTTAGCAGGAACAAAACTTAAAAGAACAAGAGCTGTCTCTTCTTCTTTGACAACAGATGAGTTCTTTTCTATGTACTACACAATTTACCTGGGATCTGGGCAGTAAGCACCAGCCGGACATGGAACACAACTTGTTTTACTGATTGAGCTCTGCTGTCCAGGTGCGCAGGATTTACAGAAACTTTCCCCTGGGCCTGAGTAAGTTCCTGATGTACAGTTAACTGGTTCCTCGGCAGAACTAAGGCACTGCTTCCCTGCAGGGCATGGAATACAGGTTGATGCTCCCAAGTTACTATAGTAACCAACGGCACAAGCAGTGCAATTTGATTCTCCCTGTTTACTGTAGTACCCAGCTGGACATGGTTCAGATTTTCCACTGTCAAGACAAGTGTGGCCTGCCTCACACACAACACAGCTGCTCTGACCAGTGTTAGGAGTGTAGTACCCAGCTTCACATTTGTCTGGTGCTGCCATGCCCTTATATGGACATTTGTGGACCTTTGGACAGGGGTCACATGATGTAGAACCAGCAGTGGAGTAGTGACCAGCTGAGCACGGGATTGGCGACTGACCATCGGGGCATTCAGAACCGGCTGGGCATAAGCTACATGTTGCATTTCCAATAGCACTGAAATAGCCTGATGCACACTTGATGGGTTTCATTGCTTGATTCTCACATCTGTGGCCTTCTGGACAGATTATGCATTTTGTCTGTGCAGTCTGGTTGTTATAGTAACCAGCATCACAAGGTCGTGGACTATCTCCCTTCACTGGACAATAATGTCCCTCTGGACATGCCTTTGAAAAAAAAGATAAAAAAGTTTTAAGTTTATCATGACGGGGCATTGGGATTTTCATTTTTGCGGTTTCGGCCAGTTTTTGGAGCAGTTTTTCGGTTTTTGCACAAAAAACTGTAGTTTTTTTGGTTTTGTTGTCATTTACGGTTTGCGGTTTTTCCTTTAATTTAGCAATCAGTTTTTAGTTTTTGGCAAAAAATACTACAGGTTTTTCAGATTTGACAGGTTTTTAAAACCTGGGAATCATAAATTTTCGAGTTTGATCTTTTTTTATGCAGTTTTCGGATTTCATCAAAATTTATTGCGGTTTTTCGGTTTTGGGTAAATTTTTGTGCAGTTTTGCGGTACTTAATGTGCCCCAATGCCCCTCTCTATCATGTACACCTACTACAAGAATAAGGACTAATCCAGGTTTGGGATATATAGTTTCATTCTAAATACAGTCATGAAACTTCAATCATGTTTCACAAACACAGACCAGCCAACTATCCCAGTTTTCCCAGGAGAGTCCTGTTTTTTTCTCTTTTTTCCTGGCCCCAAGCAAAGACCTGAACACTTTTTTCAAATTCTGACAAGAAGCCAAAAACAGGTGAATTCTATTTCACTCCTTTGCTTCACCAATCAATCCCATAATGCATGCTTGCTCATTCCTTGCATTGCGCACAGAATTTATTTCTTCCAGTGTGTTATCAATGACCTCAATCAATCAATCCTAATTCAATCCAATTCAATCCAATTCAATCAATTCAATTCAATTCAATTCAATCCAATTCAATCCAATTCAATCCTAAGAAATAAGGTTCTTTGTTTCAGAAGCAGTAATGAAAAAGACATAAAAGAATGTTCAGCTTAAGCAAAGAATATAATTTCTCAAGAGGTTTGAATTGGGAAAACATTAAAGCCATCGAATAAGGTCTATTGACTCTGAGTGGAGTTTTTAGGGTACTCTGGTTTTCTGCAAAAGCAACTTAATTGATCTACAATGGGCTAATAATTGATGCCAAGTTTGAAGAATACTAAGAAAAACAATTTAATCATTATTATTGTTACTATTCACAGCCCAAAACATCGCAAAAAAGGACGAGAAATGATCGCCATTCGGAACATCGTTTTTGCATGCATTGCTTCATGCATCAGGGACCTAGTACTGAATTAATTCTAAAGTGTATTGTCATTGGTGCATAATGAAAACAATGGATAGAGTGTTGACCACTCAAAATCATTGATATATTCCATTTTATTGTTTGCTATAAATTTGTCACTTTTTCGCGCAAATATTGATCTCATCTTCTTTTAAAATGTATTTCTTGTCACTTTTGCCTGAATTATTTTCAAATGAATATTAGTTTTTAGTCAGATCAGCTGGAATTTCTTCTGAGAAGAAAAAAAGTTGCATCTTCCAATTAAGTGACTGCTCAGAACATGCTAAAGGATACGAAAAGGGCGCAGAAAATCGTTTATTTTGCTTTGTATGTAGTGTGGTTATCGACCATTTGAGGAGGTGTATAGTTTGTTCTTAATTGTTGCACAAAATATATTTGTAAGTGCACAGAAGAGATTTTTTTCTCCTTTGACCATATATAAAAACTTAAAATAAGCTAAAAAAGTGCATTATTTGCTGCATAATTAGCCCTGAATTGCCGCATATTGAGCACTGAATTACCGCATAATTTCAGATTTTTTATCTCACTTTATCAGAGGCCCTAGATTATTATTATTATTATTATTGTTAAATTATTATTATTATTATTATTATTACTATTATTGTTATCTGATTTGCACATAGCTATATATACTGCTGGATAAGCTCTCCATCAAGTCCAATGACCACATAGAGAATATTTACATTCCTCAGAATGTTATTGTTATCGTTATCATCATTATTCTTATTATAATTATTATCATAAAAAGAAACTCAAAGTACATAAGACAAACATATAAAAATTCAAACATAATAAAGCTATATATCTTATTCTTAATTTACCTTACAAGCTGCCAGATCAGACTGCTTTGGTAAATCATTATAATGACCATCAGGACATATTTGGGATGCATTCCTGCCTCCAGGACAGCTAAATGAAAATAACATTACATAAATTATTAATTTGTAGTTTATATATAAATTTAATGAAACCATGAAAGATAGGTCCAAGTTAACCAACATTTGGGACTACAAGTCCCTCATTATGTCGGTAAAATGAAAAAGGCCTGTTTATAACTATATGCACTGTTTTGGTTAGAAAAGATAACCATAGTCTTATAATTTCCCTTTTAGAAAATAATCCTGAAATAACATGCACTCTGATTGGCTACAAATCTATTTTATATAACTGAACATAAATCACTGAATGACGTCACGTAACTCAAGATTTGTAAATCCACTTTGTTTTCTTTGTAGTTATTATCTAAAAGGGATAAAACAGTCTCGCACGTGTTTCTAAACAATAATATAAAATGCTATGACGTAAGAGGGCAATTGAAAAGCAGAGAAAGGGTTTGGCTCGTTTTCCTATGCCCTCTTACATCATAGCATTTTATATTATTGTTTAGAAACACGTACGACGCTGTTTATTCCTGTAATATAACGTTACTCTCCATCAATGGATTCACAGTTTAAACATCAGTTAACTTGCTATCTTTCATGTGCATAATCTATATTTAAACTACAAAAATTATTACTGTTTCTACTGAAACACCAACACAGTGTACCATCATTTACCACATTTGTCTGTATCAAAGCAAAGCTGAGTCTTCCCTTAGTTTGCGTATACCTAGTTCTAAAATTTTGCAGACCTGGTCTGAGAAAGTTATTTGAGGGAAATACAACTAGGGTTATCTTTTCTAACAAAGATGATACATATGTATACACAAGTCTTTACATTTTCCATGATATCCTAATTAAGTTTACTGACATAGACAGTTTGATTTCTTATTAACAAATAGATTCCATGTTGGCGTGCATCTGTTCAGAAAACACGAAATCTATCTGTTTTAAATACTAAAAAATTAAAAACTTTGTAATGGTGACGTCAGTTAAGCATCTGTTCTTTAACAGATCATAGGTGAGAAACAATCAAAATGGGAGAATAACTTGGATTATTATATAATTAAGTTCAAGTAATGTTGATAAACAAATTATCATCGCCGTGGGAATTTGTAAAAGTGGACGTTTTGAGCGTTAGCCTTTCGTCAGAGCATCTGACATCTCAGACCATAGTTTTTTTAAAAACTATTTACTGAAAGTTTTATATAATTAAGTGATCTTGACCATGGCTAATATATATGCATTATTGAACAAGTGTGAGGTCAAGATGGCTGGATATTGGCCAAGTTCTTTTTTTGCGTTATTATGGACTGAGACAAAGTTGAGGTCCATGAAAATGCAAAAAAAAGAATGAGGCCAATATCCAGCCATCTTGACTGAACAAGCTTGTTCAATAAAGGATTTATTATATGGCCGAAGAATTTCACTTTACTACTGTTTTCTGTAAGACAAAAACGCTTCCATTTCTTCATATCACTTTGCATTTTAATTTTTGTATTTGTCGGTATTTTGTTGACGAAAAGATTGATGAAACTCATCTGTTTTCTTAGTTCTGACTGACCTCTTCCCCTTTTTGCAACTCCATTGTCCAAAACTCGATGTGTAATTCTGCTCCACACAATTTTTTTTCTTGCGAGAAAAAAACGGGCAATCCTGAGCAGGCAAGATGGGCCTATCTTGCCCGCTCGTGTAACCAATCAGAAAACAGAATTTGCTTCATCTTGCCTGCTCAGCGAGCCTGCCATATAATAAAACCTTGTAATAAATCTGCACAATTATTATAGGTATGACAGATTTTAACCAAAAATCTAAAAAGTAAAAATGATTATTTAATAGTTTATGGTAATTTTTGAAAAATGATAAAACTGAAAATAATTTGTTTCTGATTTTAAAACATATTTAGTGGTTCATCAAGCATAAGTTAGGAAAAATTAATGATATTTTTAACAAACAGATTCCATATTGGCATGCGTCTGTTCAGTAATAGATGATGTCAAACTGTGGTAAGAACAAAAAAGAGGCAATAGCCGAGTGTATCACTGCTGTTCTTATCACAGTTTGACATCATCTGTGATCTATTACTGAACAGACGCACAAAAACATGTAATCTATTTGTTCTATATAATAAAAAATTAAAAACTTTGTAATGGTGACGTCAATTGTATGTCTGTCCTCTAAGATCATAGGCGAGAACCAATCAAAATGGGAGAATAGCTTGGGTTATTATATAAATAATTATAACATAGTTCTGATACTTTTTAGTTCTGATACTACATACATTTTGACTAGTCAACAAGTGTGCTTTCATAGTGCTAGAAAGTGACATTTGGCTGTCACCAGGTTGTGAGAATTTGCAGTACATAAAAGAAATAAAACTGTACACGCTTCATATATATTGTGTTTCTCTTTCTTTAGAACTTTGGAAAATAATAATATTATAAAAGAAATAAAACATGTTTTCTGTGCCTTCGTAGCCTGGTGAAAACCTCAGCAAAGTTTGTGAGAATTCTCAAGCAGCTGAAAGCCCTCAACTGCATCTTGGGTTTTCACTGATTTGCTCTTGAATTCTCCCAAACATCCACCTCCCACACGGAGAACATGTTTTATTTTTTAAATGATAATCTGAAACACTTGCTAGCTAGTCTATAATGAAGACATAAATGAGTATAAAGCTAAAATGCTTCTTTAAAAACCATAATTGAAATAATTTGACATTTTCCACTCAAATAAAATAATTTATTGATACATTTAATTTGCAATAAAAACAAATGACGTAAAATAATAAAAAAAAGTTTACTTGAAAACTGCCTGATTTGCAATAATTGCAGACCTTCGTTTAACCAGATGAGGCGAATATATTAGCTGATAATAATCTCGAATATTTTTTAAAATTTTAAAATGGTTAAGCACTGAAGACACCATAATACTTGTATTTCTTTGAAAGAAATTTAATTTTCTGTCAATCTCTGGTTTTACCTTATCCTTCTACATCCAAACTCTCTCTTGAAATCTACTTTCAGATGTTTACTAACGACCTAATTGCGATTTTTCAGTCATTGGTAAATAAGTTTTGATAAAATCAACTTAGCGGGAAATGGCCGACAGATGAACTCTTGACGTAAATCAAGTCTTGTTTTAGACAAAAAAAAAACACTCTTCAGTTTTTGCTCGTTTGTTCCACGTACTAGACTGATCACAAACCCAATTGTCACTGCACTAGCTTGCCCCATTCAACCATAATTGTTTTCCTATTTTTTAAATAACCGCGGCACAATACACAAACCGCAAGTCAGTACACATTAAGTACTGCCGTCATTTTGCCAGCAAAGCAATTATCGAAACAACAGCAATATTTTGGATCGTCTCTAAACTGAACCAGTTCAGAACAGTTTCAACACTAGAACTTTATGATCATTATACGAAAAGTGTTACATGTTGATATTAAAAGGAGAGTGAATCATTTCAAATGCCATTTACTCACTAGTTTCCTGTGGGACAGTCGAAACAGCCCCATTGAGATCCATTCTGCACGAGGTACTTGCCGGGTTCGCATCCCAAACTTCCTGTGCATTGTGACCCACAAGCTGAGCAATCACAAGGACCTTTGAAGATAATTAATAAGGTTTTATAAGAACTTTACAGCTGAAAACCAAAAAATGAGACACAGAAATAACAGATAATTGAATGTAAATAAATGGCATTATAGAAACCTACCTAAAGATTGAGCCATATCCGACCAGCAGATCAGCGTCAACACACAAATCGACCACCACTGCATTATGAGAGTCCGTGATATCTTTGTTCTTTCCGCGTTTCCATTTTTCCACATAGCTAACTCAAGGATATATAATGAGTTAACTTGATTGCTTCAAGGAATTTTCTAAAATTAACTTGTGTCTTGTATGTACTTCAGACTTCTTCCCACAGCACGAGTACTTCAGTTCGGTATAATAAAATTAAAACCGGCTAAGCCACAAAATGATGTCTCCAATCACCTATTGACAAACATTTTCCCAGTTGCTTTACGAAATAAAAACTGTAAGCGTTTTATTTAGGATGCAAAAGTCAAATTTCAAAGTCAAGTTATTTGCACCTTTTTCTTTTCCAAATTCTAAAATATGTTAATATATTCATGAACAGCGGTTGCAAGGGCAAAATGCGTCATAGTGTCATAGCGACAGGTTTGTTTATGGTGTAAATATTGCATTCCACTATTCTTCAGAAACAAGCGCTTTCGCTTCTGAAGCATTTTCACTTTCTCAAAACTTCTGACAAGCTTCAAACCCCCAAAAACCTCAAATTTTTAATTTAAAAATCTTTGGATAAGAGAGAAAAACTGGATATAAGACTAAGATATCAGACAAAATGTTATTATTGAATTGAGAGACATAACTTCATTCCTTCGTTGTCAATCAATAACTTCAGCTGAAACTGCAAAGAAAACAAAGAAATTAAACACTTCACTTATCCTATTCTTTATTCTTATTGTAATTTGCAAGTTGTCACATTTACTGTTTTTGCCGGATTTCAAACAAGCTAACTTAACAAATAAAAAACTGGTCCAAACTCCGCCCGCTGAAGTAAGTTTTTCGCACGTTGCTTTTCCCAGAGACAAAACTTCAATTTTACGTTTATCATAACTTTTTTAAATTGCCTCTTATATTTTACTGATTTCTAAAAGCCAAAGCTTCTAATTAAACCAATGCCAATATTATGAACACTGGGCGAAAATTATATGCCTAAAAAAAGAAAATGAAAAACCAACGAAGTCTCGACCGCGATTACACGCTTTTTTTTTATAAGAATCAGTAAATTTTGTCGAGGCTCATCGTTTTTAATTTTTTGGCGATTTCAGCCTCAATTTGTTCTTAATTTGTTCTTATCTCTGTGTGCCGTTTTTATTGAAGAAAAAACAAAATAAATCAAGGTATTGGAAAATGAAACGGCTTAATTGCGCCACACATGTATTCTACGGCTGAATTTAGAGGCAAACTACTTCCATTGTTTGTTGAGCAGTCTTTATAGTGAATTTTTTTTATGATTTATGCTGTATCGCTAAGTTTTAGTCAATTTTCTACCACAAAAACTTTCCTAGTTATCAAGCCTCAGCCTGAGCTT
>JAOCPT020598156.1:0-10298 GCA_026546935.2 Palythoa grandiflora | reverse complement strand
ATTATTATTATTGTTGTTGTTGTTGTTATTATTATTATTATTATTATTATTATTATTATTATTATTATTATTATTATTATTAAGAGGAATTGAGAGGGAAAAGCAGCAGAGAAAGGTAAAGGGAAGAGTTATTGAGGGGAAGAGTAGAGAGAGCAAAAGGTAGAGGGGAAACTGTAGAAAGTAGAACAGATACAGAAAGGGGGAATACGGGAGAAAGGGGAGCTTGTAAAAAGTGAAAGATGGAAAAAGTTTTGAGGAGGAAAGTAGAAAGGTGGTGAAATCGAGGTAAGGGTAAATAGGGGAACAGTATAGAGGGGGAAGTTAGTCTCAAGAAGATGAAATTTTATAAAAAAAAAAGCATCTTCGTGTTTTGCATTGTTTTAATACTACCCACTAACTGGTACAATAAAATAAGTATTATCTGTTAATCTATCCACTTGTTTATTACGGAACATTTTTTTAATAATTAAGTAAAAGGTGTTTTAGAGGTATACTAATGTTTGAATGAAACAGTATAGTTCCCATCTTCAATCTGTCTTGAACAAATTATTTCAGTGGCAAAGAGTGTCAATCAAACTTTTCCTTAAGAGAACTGTCGGATGCAGTTAATGATTTAAGGAACACTGAAATGTTTTGCAAGGAGGAAGTGAAATTTACTAATTAATAATGGCTCACAACACGAAAGCCTGAAGCATTTAAAGAAATGAACCCTTGCTGAGATAACGTCATTGACATTTGAGGAAGTTTAAAGTCTCAAAAATAAAATTTATAACAATATACCCTAGTGATATATATAATATTATATATATAAATTACGTTAATTCGATAAAGTACCTTTAGAATGTTACATATCGTCTTAATTTGTAGTGTATCTACTGTCAGGTGCGCAAGAGCATCTCTATAATTTGCTGCGCTATATAAGGTTAAATCAGGATTATCATCATCATCATCGTAAATATTTTTCTTCGTCGGCCATCTCAACTTGATTAAAAACATGCGTTGGTATTATGTTTATCACCGCGGTTTGTGTTATGTTTTTAATAATAATAATAATAATCATCATCATCATCATCATCATTTTATTTATCATTATCATTGTCATTGTCATTGCCATTGCCATTGTCATTGTCATTGTCATTGTCATTATCATTGTCATTCTCATTATTGTTATTTTTTTAATGTTATTTCTATTTTTATCTTTATTATTGTTATTAGAATAGAACGTGAGATACTCAGGAACTTGTAATGTGACCAAGAAAATGAATCTTAGTAGTAATAGGAGAAATAATAAACAAATAATATTATGAAATTGTTTTATTTACTGATTAATTATTGATCGTCTTGTTGCTACTATTCTAAGAGCTATTATTTGAGTGATGACTGTGGGATGTAGTTAATCGATCGGTGCGTGCTTGAAACACACGTGCATTCCTTTACATTCATGTGACTGTGCGATACATTCAGTATACAGTCTTTTTTATGACAACCTTTTTAGAAGAACGTCAGGCTGAAAATCGGCCAAGATCTAAAAACATGCTTAGAACACACCCGAGGCTGAGGAATGTCCGAGAACTTTATTTTGTTACATTAAGGCACATAATCATGAAGTCGACAAATAGTTGATAGTGTGTTTGCAACTAGAGTAAAATACATGGACATTTTTACACGAACAATTTGCAGGACTAATTATTTTCTCTTTTACTCTATATAGCTGTATATAAAATATCGAAGCTCGCACCTTCTTAGATACACTTGCGGTATCGTTATTAAAAAAGTTGTTCTGATAAAAAAGCGTGCACACCGAAATACGAACGGATTATATCAAGAACATTGAGGCAAAAATCCCCAAAATATTTAAAAACATTCAGCCTTGGCCAATAAATAAGACGTTCTTATATAAAAAAAGAGTGTATCATTATTAGGCAATCATCTTTTTTAGAAAAGAGATATAACTGGCTTGTTCAAAACTTACAAATGCAAGGTAGATAAGACGAAAAGTTAACAAATGGCAAGTCTAAGATCGTTTTTTTTTTCTTTTAAACTCTCCGCAGCTTTATTGGGCCCGAGAGATTGATAATCCACAAAGGAAAAGTCAGAAATTAGTAAATCATAATATAAAAACAGACCGTAACTAAAATACTGTCTTTTAAAACCACAGTTCCGCAGGTTAATAAAAAATTTGCATAAGCCGCAAGAAAAAGTAGGAGGAAGTCGCTTTATCACAACCTTTAATAATTTATGCGTATCGGAACTTTGAAAACCGCAAGACTGCGTCAAAATTTACTTTTACTGTCTTTTATAAACGCAGTTCCACAGGTTAAATGAAAATTTGCGCAAAACCGCAAGAAAGATAGGAAGAAATTTGCTTGAACATAATCTCTTATGCCCCCTAATAATAAATTAATTTCTGTCCGTTCTCAATTGATTATTTTAATTTAAAAAGGAAGTCAAAACAAACTCAAGTTCTGTCTTCGCATAATTTCCTATCTGTTATTCAATTATCATTATCGTTATTGTTATTGTTATCGTTATTGATGTTGTTGTTGTTCAGTTGTTGTTATTATCGTTGTGGCAAAGCAGCTCCACCTGAATATTGAAGTTCAAGGTCAGTTTATTAGTCACGTGTACAAGTACAGAGTTGAACCTGATAGTGATCCACGCTAAGGCAACCTCCTCATTATACCCTACAGGCAGAGATGTCTCATTTCTTTACGTAGGAATATTTCCTTCCTGTTGACTTGAGAGATCTGCTTTAGGATAAACTCACGAGTGCTTAAAATGAAATTTTACGCCATATCACTATGACTTCCTTCCTTTGATATAGTTTGCCAGGTGTATGGAAGTGATTGTTAAGTAAAAGGAAGTTGAAAACGCTTTTATAAAAACAATCTTGCGTTTTTAAGAACCTGTTATTACAATTGTTATTTTCTACTTTACTAACAGTACAAATTTAATATGCATAGCATAAAAGAATGCTGCTTGTAACATGAGAAATACAATAATTTGCTATCCACTGTGGCCTCTTCTTACGATTTCAAAAGTGGTCTGTGGGAGCATTTCAATCTTATAGCTTTCTGTCAAAAAGGTTTTATAATCTTACGGTTAACGCTTTGGTTAAGTGCTTTTAAGAAATGTTTCAATTGAATCCTGAGTATAATAATAGACACTGTGTAAAATAAAGAAAGATAAAAAAATTCATACAATTTCTTCCGCTTTAAAAATAGAAACGGTTAGAAAATTCTATGCCCTAAAAGGTCAAATCAAAACACAAGCATGAAAATACAATTTATGTTACTTTCTCACTAGGTTGACATGAAACTATATAGAAGGACCTTATGGTTTGAAAAAATAAAACAATGTCAGTCTTAGTAGGAGTTTGTATTGTTAGCAAACAAGGAATAGAATGTCCACGCCTGCAAAAGTTTTCAGAGTTGATATTCCAGACTCGTCTAAACGGCGATAACAACAAATACCGGAAGCATACGATCAAAACCTTTTTCATAACGTAAGCAGTGTATAAGTATAAGTGAAGGAGATATTTTATATCACAGAAATTATTGTTTAAATACTTCCAGGTCCAAGAAGGTCTGACCAGAAATAATTTTCTTGGAAAATACTGTAAATATTCATAATGAAAAGAATCTCAATCTTGTCACTTGCGTTGATAATCCTGGTTGCTTTAAGTACCACAGTAAAGAGAAGCAACGGTTTTGCAGCTGCTTTTTCATATAGAAGGTTCCCTTTTGCTTCTCATAGAACAAGAATAACTTCGCTGAAACTGAAAAGATTGGAGAAGATTCTGCGCAGGGAAGAACTAGCATTGCAGAGAAAATTAAAAAGCATGAACAAGTGGCTAAAAAGGTACAAAATGAAGGTGAGAAAAACGTTTGACGTAGATCATCTTTTGCAATTGATGAAACAAAAACGTTCAATTGGTTTTGTTTGAATGTTCTAGTATTGAAAAACTTTTGTTACTTGTATATGCTTAAAGATATAAAGGTAGCTAATTCTAAAAACTATCATGAAAGATTTAATACTCTCGTTTTTTACTTTTCTTTTTTGTTTCCAGTTAAGGAGGAGAATGCGTTATGGTGGGGAATAAAAGTACAAATTAACTTAAATATTCCTCGAATTCACCACAAGATGAACAAGAAAAGTGACGACTACCATGCATTTAATATTTTGAAAATGATACACAAGTAATAATTCATTTTTACAAGGATTGCTTCTATTTACAAATATGTGATCAGTATTTACAGTAAAGTCTTTGTTCAAGTTCCCAAGAGGATCATAACCGGCGTTTGACTTTACCTAGAACTGAACCACATGATCTATTTTAAAAAGTGATTGTAAAGTCTATTTTGCTAAGAAGAGAGATACAGCAGGTTATGCTTAAACAACAATAAGTCCAGATAAAATCGAGCTAGATCACCTTTTTTGAAGCTCCAAAACGGAGCATGAAAAACTTTGAAGACCTAACGAAGATCATTTGAAGACAAGAAAGAAACATACCACTGATTTAAGGGACTGTAAAAAAACCGTAAAGTGCGAAAAATAGTTTTTACCAACGATCATGCGTAGTTTAATCAGAGAGATATATTCTTCTATGTTACTAATTTACGAATGGATTGTAATGTTCTGTAACTTCATCTTTTATTCCTTTTCTCTCTTGGAAGTTGAAAATTTAATAATTTATACTTTTAATATTTATAACAAAAATGTGTAAATGCATATTTAGAAGTTTTGAGTCTATTTATAATTTTTGATTGTGATATACATCAACCGGCTTTGTTTGAAAAGTTTATTTATTTTTGTATCGATATCTGTACCATTTGTATATATAAACAGTCCAATATATATTTGTTTATAAAAAAATTTTAAACCATTGCCCTTTGGTTGTATGTTTATATTGCCTTTATTTCAGTTTAAGAAAACCACTTAAATGTTTGCTTCGTAATTGATCCTAAGGTTCTTATCGGAAAAAGTGAAAACTTTGTCATATTACTGTGGTTAGTAGGTTTATATCCCAAGCGATATCTTGTAAGCGCATAAACAAAATATTTACTTGGAAATAGAATTTTATGTCTTCTCTCTTTGACCATTGTTTATTTGATAATCAGGGGGAGACTGGGTTTGAGTTTTTGTCACATGATCTGGGAAGCTGTGTGCTTCTTCATGCAGATTTTGTGTTTCGTCAGGCGGACAGCTGTGTGCTTCGTCATGCAAGCGTTGTGTTTCGTCAAGTAAGCACCTGTGTCCTTCGTCATGCGGATTTGGTGTTTCGTCAGGTAAACAGTTGGGTGATTCGTCAGAAAAACTGTGTGCTTTGCCAGTTGGCTTTATCACACGGAGTGAAAAGATGCCTTTTGATTTTATTTCTACTGCTATATCATTGGAAAAATTTTGCGTGAAGAATTTGCTTTAATTCATATTAATTTTATATTAATTTCGATTCAGTTCTGCGCGGCTTGAATGTTACGGTTCATTCAGGCGTAATTTGTTGATTTTGAGATTTCGACTACCACACTTTCTTCTATAGTTATTTCCATGACTTCTCTTCCCTCGGTTCTTACATTAGGTCATTCTTTTATTAGGAGGCTTCAGGGCGACCTTCGTTCAAACTTCGATTCACGGCGAACATTTTTTAACATAATTCATTATATTTTAATTTATTTCAATAAAAGCGGCGATGGACCTGTTGTCCATGGCCATATTGCTCCATATCACGTGTGTTTAATTGATTGCCCAGTAAACAGAGCTCAGGCAAGAGCAGAAATTTATGGGTTCGTTTTAGACAGAGCGAGAAAGACATAAATAAGAATATCGTTTCAACATCATGAAAGAACTGAAAGATTACCTTTTTGATATAATAAAATGGCTAAAATAATATCGATGGATTATAAAAACAATGAACGTTTTCGTCTATTAACATCTTCAGAATGTAAAATATGTGCTTTTTCGCAGAGTTGGTTTTGTTCATCAAGTAACCTCCGATGAGAACAAGTTAACAATGAAACAATAACCAAAAAACAATTATGTTCAAACGCCTACACAGTCGAAAGTTTTCAGTTTCAAAAACCTAACATATCGATGAACAAGCTAGAGAATGATGTAGTCCGTCCACTCAATCCTCCTTTTTATGACTACTGTTTTTCAAAGAAAAACACACGAGAAACAGATTAGTTAGTAGAACATCTCAACAAGTATACCACCCTAACATTAAATTCAAAGTCGAAAAAACCAAACCACCTTTAAGACCTCTTTCTTGAATGATGACGATGGATTTAACAGTAGGATATACCGCAAACCAGGAAAGATACTAACACACTGGACAACAGAGCCGAGAGAATTTAAACAAACCTTCAAGCAGAATAAATAACAAAAATATTCAAAAAACAGGATACCCAAAACAGTTCATTCAACAGACAATCACTGAATTTCGAAATAAGGAAATGTCTGAAGATACTCAGAAGTTATTCCTTCTTTTAGTTTTGAGAAGAGAAAAAATATTTTCATCAGATTACCTTACTTACTTATCGGATTATTATACAATTTGTCCCTCACATTTGATATTGATTGAAGCAACTAACTAAACTGTGAATAATGTATTTTTATAGAATTCGAACATTTCCATATCAACATGTATGGCTGACAAGATTAACTTCACAAGCTGGGAATCCATTATTATGAGCCCCAATCACAATAGTAGGAAGAATAGTTTAAGAAACCAGATGTCCATCTCTGGGAGTGTCCGTATGAACTGGACAGAGCCACCATTCCAATAGTAGGAAGAATAGTTTTAGAAACCAGGTGTCCGTCTCTAGAAGTGTCTGTATGAACTGGACAGAGCCACCATTACAATAGTAGGAAGAATAGTTTTAGAAACCAGGTGTCCATCTCTAGAAGTGTCTGTATGAACGGAGCAGAGCCCCTGTTACAATAGTAGGAAGAATAGTTTTACAAACCAGGTGTCCATATCTAGAAGTGTCTGTATGAACGGAGCAGAGCCCCTGTCACAATAGTAGGAAGAATAGTTTTAGAAACCAGGTGTCCATCTCTAGAAGTGTCTGTATGAACGGGGCAGAGCACCTGTCACAATAGTAGGAAGAATAGTTTTAGAAACCAGGTGTCCATCTCTAGGAGTGTCCGTATGAACTGGGCAGAGCCCCCATTCTAATAGTAGGAAGAATAGTTTTAGAAACCAGGTGTCCATCTCTAGGAGTGTCCGTATGAACTGGGCAGAGCCCCCATCGCAATAAAAGTTTTTTAGGTTTGTATTTTCCGTAAAGCAAAATTGTTTGTATGCAAATGAAGTGATGTCATGTCTTCTGATTGGACGGATAGGAAAGCCATTGTGGTATTTGGTGCAAATCGAAAGCTGAAAATAGCTTCATCTACTACTCTAATGGGGTCAAGGTAAATAGGGGAAGATGGACACTCCTAGTAATGAGCTCCTCGTTTTGTCTTCTGCTGTGTTGGGTTCAAGGTGAATAAGGGAAGGTTAACGCTCCTAGTGATGGGCTCCTGGATTTATCTACTATTGTGTTGGGGTCGAGGTGAATAACGCTCCTTGTAATGGGCTCTAATCTTTGTCCACTACGGTGCTGGGGTCATGGTGAACGCTTCTAGCTCCCTAGCAAACAACCAGAGAAATTGTCAGAAACACTTAAGAAAATAAAAAACTGTCCACTAATTATCAAGAATCCGACTATGTCTAAAATTTCGTTTCTGGACGCAAATATATCAACAGCGAAGATCTTTTATCAATTTGTAAAGTTTATTTCAAGCGATACGTAATTCTTTTTTTTTTTTTTCATTTTGAACAGAAACAGTTTTTAGTCCTTGTTAACATTCGGCTAACATTTATCTATTTTAAAATGCCAGCGTCAATATTGTAGCGAGCGAGTGTTTTTACTTCAGGTTCAATCACCACCGGTTCCCCCCTCGTTCTAATTTGTATTCAGTAGTTTTGCTGGGATCCTTTGGAGGACTTGATAGAGTAATAAACATGGTGTTTCGTTGAGAATTTTTGTAATCTGTGTGTCTGGTTTAACCTGCTCAATGGCAGCGTCACAACATTCTTATTAAACATACCTGGTGACATAGATATAGGACCCTTCAACCAAAAAAAGTTAAACAGGAAGGGCAGCTTTATTACTTAAGGATATGTTTATATCTTAAGCTTGGGAAAAAATAATCAAAGCCCTGAGGTTGCCCTGAAGCGAGTCGCAACTTCAATAAATAGATGTTTACTAAATCCTGTTGGTATCTGGTTTGACTCATATAGATCACTCAATTGGAGTATCTAAATTTTTTTACCTCCAGCTGAGAGTGAAAGACCAAAATACACTGACGATTAGTTGCTGTTTTTACGCGAAGTAAATCCACCATAGGGAAAGAAAAACTGGAAAACAATCCGATCACATCACAAAGGCATACTAAGCTTTGCATTTGAAAGCTGTTCTCTAAAGCAGAAAAGGAATATCTCACGACAACTGGTGTATATAATTTTCCGTGAAAACAAATCATAAATTTAAAGAAATGATAAAGTTAATGTAGAGGTGTGGTTTGAAAACAGTTGAACTAGTTTTGTTTTCCTTGCGGGCTTTAGCGCTCAAATTGTTTAGATTTTTCTTTTCTATCAAAATAGGAAGTTAGGTATTATATTGAAATCTGTTTATTAGATTTTCAAATTAGTTCCATAGTTATCATTTTTCCAACATAGATTTAGTATTTGAACAATGCTTGAAAACAGGAACTTTTAATGTGCTTAACCATAAATAGCTAGTAAAGAAGATTGGCTATGGAACATAAAGACGTTGTTTGTTAAAGCCTTTTGCTCATTATTTCGCTGCTGTTATAAAGTTACATAGCTTAGGCGAAGGTCACAGCTAAATATCGAGATCATTCTGATCAGAATTAATGAAAATCCAGTCACTCTCTGTAGTGTGATTTGGCAACCATACTCGCCATCAATTAGATGTAGATAGTGTCTGTGAGATCCAATATGGCCAATATGGTGTCTACAATTACCGATTTTCAGTCGGTGTTTGAAAACAATTTCAGTGAAGCCTCTCAATGACAAAACAGTTCCAGATAAAATAAAGGCAGCAACAAAATATGGTGAAAAAACTTTCAAAGGTAAGAAAAAAAAATAGATTTGAAGCAATAATTTAACCGGCAAAATTTACTCGACAGACTGCCGAACACACGAAAACTTTTTATGATCAACATTGTTTGAAGAAATTAAAACTTTCTTTATCAAAAATTATCATAGTTCTATTGAGAATTCTCCAGAGATTTCTACTAGAACAATTAGAATACTGCAGAGTACCGTGGATTATTGTCATTTGAATGTATTTTTCTTTCTTCGTTCTACAAAGAATCCCGCCACGAAAAGACGATCTCTGCTAGTATTACTTATCACAAACCACAACTGAGATCGCGTCGGCATATTTTGGTATTGTACAGAGAGTAAAAGTTTTCTTTGATGGGGGAGAATGTCAAAAGTTAGGAAATCGTCCCTTGACTTCCACGAAATGATCCCATCACTTTACGATGAAATGATATCTACAACAAATGCAAAGGCACAGCGCCGAAAGTGCAACAAGGAGAGTATATATTTTATAAAAATCATGGCTATCAACTGCTGCAGTCTGTGGAATGAGTCAAAGAGGCGTGCACTTTCACGGCACTGGTAGACACGCATAATCATGATAGCATCAACGCTACAGAAACTGATTTGGAATGGACTGGATAACTCTGTTTACTCGGCTGGACTGGGCCTTCATAATTATGGTTTATTTCGAAAGGACAGAGACAAAAATGGTGATAGTATTCTAACGGCGATCACAAACACAAATGAATCTCTTTGGTGGAAATCCGATCATCAGGATCCAGACCATTGTATAATTGTTGTTTATATAGGATACCAGGGTAAGGTTGTTCAAAAGCTGGTTAACTTTAACCCTGGGTTAAGTCAAACTGATTCAGGCAGCTATTTCTTCTTAAAGGACAGTGACGGTTCTTACAAAATACTTTTCAGATTTTCAATTGAAAAAATTGTTAATCCAAAAGTTACAGTTAAAATCAGGCTCTAAGGTTTAAAGTAAGAATATGGCTTACAATTTTAACCCTTGATCGGCCTTTAAACAATTGAGTCCAGATCGCAAACAATAATCTGTAGAACACCTTGACGAAATTACATCGAATATTACCTACAATATCATACCCACATAAAATACTCGATTCTGATTGGCTAACTAACAATGAATTTTTCCTTAATTCGTGCAATTAAT
>JAOCPT020598112.1:0-10299 GCA_026546935.2 Palythoa grandiflora | reverse complement strand
CTTACTGAGTTAGGATACCATCTCTGGATTATTAAGTTAGGATGCTTTCTGAGTTAGGATCACATCCCTGGGTTATTAGGTTCCTGTACTTACTGAGTTAGGATACCATCTCTGGATTATTAAGTTAGGATGCTTTCTGAGTTAGGATCACATCCCTGGGTTATTGGGTTCCTGTACTTACTGAGTTAGGATACCATCTCTGGATTATTAGGTTAGGATGTTTACTGAGTTAGGATCCCATCCCTGAGTTATTAGGTTAGGATGCTTACTGAGTTAGGATCACATCCTGGGTTATTAGCTTAGGATGCTTACTAAGGTAGGATCACATCACTGGGATATTGGGTTCCCTTACTTAATGAGTTAGGATCGCATCCCTGGGTTATTAGGTTAGGATGCTTACTAGTTAGGATCCCATCCCTGGGTTATTAGGTTAAAATATGCACTGGGTTAGGATCCCATCCCTGGGTTATTAGGTTAGGATGCTTACTGAGTTAGGATCCCACCCCTGGGTTATTGGGTTCCCGTACTTACTGAGTTAGGATCCCGCCCCTGGGTTATTGGGTTCCCGTACTTACTGAGTTAGGATCCCACATCTGGGTTATTAGGTTAGGATGCCTACTACTTAGGATATCATCCCTGGATTATTGGGTTCCCATACTTACTGAGTTAGGATCCCATCCCTGGGTTATTAGCTTAAGATGCTTACTGAGGTAGGATCACATCCCTGGGTTATTAGGTTAGGATGCCTACTACTTAGGATATCATCCCTGGGTTATTGGGTTCCCATAATTGCTGAGTTAGGGTCCCATCGCTGGGTTATTAGCTTAAGATGCTTACTGAGTTAGGATTACATTCCTGGGTTATTAGGTTCCTGTACTTACTGAGTTAGGATACCATCTCTGTGTTATTAGGTAAGGATGCTTACTAAAGTAGGATCACATTCCTGGGTTATTGGGTTCCTGTACTTACTGAGTTAGGATACTATCTCTGTGTTATTAGGTTAAGATGCTTACTAAAGTAGGATCACATTCCTGGGTTATTGGGTTCCTGTACTTACTGAGTTAGGATACCATCTCTGTGTTATTAGGTTAAGATGCTTACTAAAGTAGGATCCCATCCCTGGTTTATTAGGTTAAAATACGCACTGGGTTAGGATCCCATCCCTGGTTTATTAGGTTAAAATACGCACTGGGTTAGGATCCCATCCCTGGGTTATTAGGTTAGGATGTTTACTAGTTAGGATTCCATCCCTTGGTTATTAAGTTAAAATATGCACTGGGTTAGGATCACATCCCTGGGTTATTAGGTTACCGTACTTACTGAGTTAGGATCACACCCCTGGGTTACTGGATTGCCATACTTACTGAGTTAGGATCCCATCCCTCACTCGGTCACCACACATATACTGAAGTATGATCTCACAGTGGTTGTTCTGATCACCACAAGAATGCTGATTGGTCCTGGGTTTTGGAAGATAGTTGTTTCCATTAAAATTATTCAATTCTTAATTTTGACTTTGGGTAGCTGTCAGTAATAATTATATCTTAATTATGGTGTCAGCCTTGCTGGTTAATAAATGCATCAGTGCATGGGGAAGAAAAAGTTGCCACTGAAAACTATTTTCATAATTATGCATTTCATGATTCTTTCATAATAACTTTCCATTGAACTTCCAACTGAACTTTCCACAGACTGAACTTGTTAAAAACTTTTACATCATACTTAACTAACCACACAATAATTCATTAGAAAAACTCACCATTCAATAGGAAGAACAGTCCCTTGATAATAATAGAGGCTTCCTACGTTGTAACCGCCTCGATTGTTGTTTTGAGAGTCAAACAATCTGCAACAAGATCATTAAATAAAATTTTGCTAAGAATAATAATTTATAATTTTCAATTTTTTGCCCATTATAGATTATTATTATCTTTACATCTTTTACAGTATTATTGTAAATATTATCATTATATGTATTTCAATCGTTGTGATCTTGAGTTTTTCAAATCACTAAATAAATTAGTAATTTGCCATTCAAGAATCATTAAAGCTTATTATATTTTTTTTATTATAAAATATTATTATCATAAATATGTTGTTTATTATTATAATTTCATTTTAATAGAGAGTGCTGGCATTTTCGAAATTTTATAATTTGGAGGATACAAATTAATTAATACAGTATTACATATAAAAAATAACTTGGCAATGGGTGATAAATGGAATCTTGAATGTTTAAAGCACATTGCAATAAAACAGTGCAGTTGTGCATGTTCTTATCAAGTTTTAGAAACACAATATTAGTCTTAAAATATATCACACTATATAGTATTATAGCACTCCCTGTGAGTGCCCGTATTGGGAAATGCCTCATGCAGGTTTTGGCAGGCAACTCAAGACACTAAAAGTGTTCAATTTGAACTGTTATTTAATCGGTGTTGTTCTGATAATTTTTTTTTATTCTGGAGAATATTAAGTACGAAAACATGAAGGAAGTGTTGAGAGAAAATGAGGCAGAGCCAACTAGTCTCTCTGCTTTTTCACTGGCTGGTAAAAATGTCTCAAAAATACATTTAACCAGTCTGTTAGGGCTGGTTAAAATCTGTGACAAATGTTTATGTTTAGCACTTCATGTGCTGTTTAACCCATTTTTAATTTTCTTCCTCTTGACTGACATTTTGATTCTCAATCCCTATGCACGGAAATAATAATGATCAGAATAAATATTTTCACATTGGAATGCTTGAAATAATATCCAAAGCAAAACTTTTGTATATTGTAGTCATAAAAATTGTATTTTTCCATTTTGCGCAATTTTATCTTAGACTTACTTTATTAATAGTTTGTGCTATGAACACATGCCCCTTTTAACAAGTTAAGAACCCCCTGCATATCAAAGTTAGGACACATGCAAACTGAAAAAATAATTATAATAATTATAATAATAATCTTTATTGAGGAGATCAATTTCACTGGTAGGTGATTTACAAAAGAGTCCTCAAAAAAATAAAATAAAACAAAAAGAAAAATATAGATTAAAATAATATGCATGAATATATACAAATTAGACTACTGTAATTTATATAAGGAAAAATGATATAATTACACAGTCATCGTTTGGCCAGATAAAAATAATTTAGGCCAGTTAATTTTTTTTCACTAAGCCAGCTGAAAAATTTCTTACTTTGGCACCCTGCCTAACATGCTTGAAAGTATATAATGCAGCTAAATCCTTTTACAAGCCAAAGCAGCACTGTCATCGCATTGGAACCAGTGCTCATCTATTCACACATCCATTCTAATTAATATCATTTATTTTTAAAATAAGAAACCTGAAACTTTATTCACATGCCAATTTTTAAATTTTAGAATGTATTCAAAATTGTGCAATTTTATAATTAATAAAAATAACAATGAACATAAACACACCTGTTTGCATTGTTTCTGTCGCGTCCTGTCTCATCAAGACGGTTGTTACTACCTCTGTAAAATTTAACTTACCTCAGTTAAAAATACTAACAGTAATTAACAGGCTGGAGATATCAGTAATTAAGGGCCGTAACCCATAACACCTGCTATGGCTGAGCTGACTTAATGTTACAAGTGAAGATTTTCATTACACGTACAGAGAGTACAAATTACATGAAGTCAAATGCTACGTGGCTACTTAAAAACTTATTGACATCCCTGATTAAGGCATATCATTACATGTTTTCTCACTATTAATTATATAGTCCTGATGGTTATATATAGTTATATACCTGCTGAAAAAGATCTAGTGGTGTTTTGTATAGATACCTAAACCCATAATTTTTATATCAAATTAAAGCTTATAGAGCTGGCTTTCAAATTCTACAAAAAAATTTTAAACTAAAATCAAATTTTAAATTTTTTAACATTCTCTAAAAACAAGCGACAAAATTGCCTTCCGAGAGTTCCAACTCAAAGGGAATTTGTTCGTTTCCACTAAAATTTTGGCAGTAGCTTTTACAATATATGAAGAACAAAAATGTGTCTGCATTTTTTGTTTTTCAAAAAACTTTTTGTTTTAGAGGAATTTTTGTACGGTCTCTAGACTTTTTTTAAACCCTAAATCGAAAATACACTGGTCATAATTTTCTCTGCAATTGAATATGAAAAAATGCCTGCAGATACATTGTTTTCGCACTTTTGGTCTGGAAACTGGCAGATTGATTAAATCATTAAATATCAAAATTCGCTTGGACTTGTAACTTTAAAAAGGCAATTTTGTCACTTATCTCTAGAGAACATAAATAATCGAAAGATTCATTTTAATTCAAAATTTTTAATAAATTAAATTCAAATTAAAAGCCAGCTCTATAAGCTTTAATTTGATATAAAAACAGATGCGCTGCATCATTTTGATATTAGACACCCTTGAATACTTTCCAAATGCTTTCTTAGGCGAAGGTTTGGGATAAATAATTAATTTAGTTTAAATAGTTATTATTTCTAAAGTTATTCAATGAATTCTGGAGCGATATCACTTTTCTTTTCTTTGTGCACACAGTCATCTAAATGTCCTATATAAATTATAGGAAATATCCAAGTGACGAGAAATCCTTCAAAAACTAGTATCACACGTACGTACGGTATACATGTATGAGACTATATAACGGACATTTATGTTTGTCATGTATCATGATGTATGGGTAAGCTAGAGTAGAGTATGACTGTATACTATGTCGTGAACTGTGTGATTTTGGACTGAGTGGAATACATATTTATGCAACAAATGATTGATCGCTACTGGCACTATTGCGCCTGAAGAACGAAATTCAGCTCCTGCTCGATTCTGTAATTTATTGTGCCCGAATATCAGTCAAGCGTCACCTGTTACCAGAATTGTACGCGAGCTCGGCAGTATGAGTTTTCTAATATGTAGCTGTGTCAAAATGAATGGTGCCGCAACAGAAATTCATGACGGCATAAGCAATATATTCGCAATCTACTTATGCTGCAATCAGATAAAACCCAGATAATTCGGGTGATTTAGCCTTAGCTATTTTCTTCACTCTCGGAAATTATTGCACAATGATTAATGATACAACTGTCAGTGTCAGATGAAATATTGGTCACATATTATGCGCTTTTAGTAAAAGTTTTACAAAGTTACCTTGGATTGTGGAGATACATATCAGCAGATACGGCCGTAAACATTGTCGCAAGAAGCACAAAATGCTCCATCATTATTTTTCCCGCAGTGAGAATTTTACAATGCTAGAATATACCCCCTGGTTTGTCAAGAAGAGTTATTAAAATACGCTTTGTACCAGGCAACAATCTCCCTTCCGGGTCGCTTCTCCATATATGGGTTGTGTATTTTAAGATGTGACACCCGGAAAGGATCACGGGATGTTTTCTTTTAATTATGGTTGTCCTTATTTGGTCTTCACAGGACAGCCAAAATAATGTTTATCATTACGTTCAGTATGGTAATATTATGATATATAGACATGTCAGAGTGTTTAACTAAAAAACTGAAAATACAAATTCACCAGAAAAGAAAAGGAATTAATGAAAACAGAAAAAGGAAAAATTTACGTCGATTGCACTCCACAACGAACTGCATCTTAATATCCGGGACTTTCAAAATATATCGATGACGTCTTTTTGTGGGTGGGTATCGTGCTTCGTGACCGTTCGAAAACTTGAAACATCTTGTTTCCTTGCCTTGTACCTATGTTTAGACATCTTGATCATCCGAGATTACGAAATTATATAAAAACTTTGAGGGATCAACTTTTACCTACAAATACCGGAATGGCGTCATCAGTGTCACAAGCAGAAACTACTACGTTCGTTGTTTTTGTGTTCAAATTTCGGGAAAATTAAAAAGCTTGCGATATTCGGTCATTTAATGGTAGCAATACAATACAATATATGTCTTATTTTTAACCGCACTAAATGATTACATACATACATCCAGCGCTCTTTGAATCCATTTATGGTTTTAAAAATCTTTTACTTCGCCTTGCATTAAAACTAATTTGTTTTTTACACACGCAGCGCGCAGACCTGCCGCACCTCAGAGCTGAAAATGTGAAGGTAGTGAACTGCAAAAAATTTGGAGATTCACTGAAAAAACTGAAGATTTAATAAATTGCCTTATTTTGAACATGCTCCTCGAAGACAACCGTTTAGTCAAACTTAAAAGATTTCAAACAACGCCTTATCAACAGATGATACTCGGAAACTTACATGGATGACACACTGGAAGAAATAAAACTTGAAGACAGGGAAGAAGCACTCAAAACAACAATATAAAAAACAAACACCAAATCCTGCCCTTCGTAACGACATTTAACCCCGCAGCTCCAAACATAAATCAATTATTATGAAGAATTTGAACATACACGCCTTTTTTTATAAGAACCAGTAAATTTTGCCGAGGCTCATTGTTCTTGATTTTTTGGCGGTTTCAGCCTCAATTTGTTCTTATTTCTGAGTGGTTTTCAATGAAGAAAAAACAAAATAAAACAAGGTATTGGAAAATGAAACGGCTTGCGCCACACATGTATTGTATATGGTTGAATTAAGAGGCACACTACCTTCATTGTTTGTTCAGGAGTCTTAACGGTGAATCTTTTTATGTTTTATGCCGTATCGTTAAGTTTTAGTAAATTTGCTACCACAAAATCTTTCCTAGTTATAAAGCCTCAGCCTGAGCTTGTTCTTAATTGTTCTTACATTTTGGCAAATTTGAGCATCGTTCTTCTTATAAAGTTGCTCTTATAAAAAAAACCGTGTATTATGGAGAATTGGAATATAATCCAAGATCAACCAAGACTCGATCGATCGAATACATTTTCCTGAAGTCCGCAATAGTCATACAGGAAAAGACAGTCCCTTAAATACATGCTCGTCCGAGCGAAACTATAACATAAAAGATAAAAACAAAATTAACTTTAATTTAGTGGGGATAAAATAAAAAAAAGAAATACAATTTACCCTTTTTTCACTTTGTGTCTGAATCTTGTAAAAAGAACACAGAACCACAGGCCGTCCAGATTATATGTAGTAACTACTCCTCTCCTGTAACTCGAATGTATATTGTTACAACTGTTTAAAACGGCTCCTAATTGGAAGGTTAATGTACCGTATATATGAAACAGGGGATTGAACTGTTTGTTTATAAAACTACAGATATCAATTTCTTACCCGTGGAATGAACTTTTAGTTCCGAAAAAAGTGATGAACGTTAACTATGAGGGTATAATTAAAAGGTATTTTACGTGTATTACAAACAAAATCTATTAAACGCGTCGACTATAAAATCAAACGTTTTGAAATCCAACCAAATATTAAGAAAAAACTGTTCTTCGCTGGAAGCTGTGTTTAAAAGCGGAAATTTCGCGCGATTGGACTGGCCTTTATATGAACAATCAAAAAGCCAGCTTTCAAACTGATTTTACGTTAATGAATTATACTGTTTTCTGAGTTACCAAAATATCATTTTTCGGAACCAGATGCTCTGACGAAGGGCTAACGCTCGAAACGTCAGCTTTTACAAATTCCCACGGCGATAATACTTCAAGTTTGTATCTACTCGCCGACGCATTGAATATTTGTTTAAAAACTATTTACTGAAAGTATAATTTTTCTGATCGTGAATGTTATGAATCTTAGCATTTTCTAGAAGCTGTTTTGTTTGAGGCGTTCTATATATATAGTCTACATACTATATCGTCGGATTTATATTTCTGAAACCAACTATATAGTATAACCCCAATTTGGAAAACACAATATATATACAGAAACTTTGATAACATGAGTTTTATTCCACCTTTGAAACTTACCAGAAGTTCAACTTAAAAATGTCAAAACAGTTATTCTCAGTTCTGTAAATAGAGGCAAGACAGTAAAAAATATATTCTTATGCTAACTAAAATTTCAGGTTTTTCAAAGTCAAACTGCACTGCAGATATTGACGCATTACAGTTCGTTTTGTAGCGAGCGCTTGGCGCGGTTCTTGGTCGACCTGATTCTTTCTAACTTCTCTGGTCTCTTCCTGAAGTAGCAGAAGGTGCCAATAATGATGCAGACGAGCACCAGACATCCCACAGCTATTCCTACTAGGAAGATTACGCTTGGATGGTGCCGTGCCACATACACCCCGCCTGTAACAAGAATAATAAAAGCTATCAGCATTTCACAGTGATCGCTTAACACAAAAACTGTGCATTTCTAAACAAAACAAGTTTTAAAAATGTACTCTACACTGAAAAGGAAGCTAACTTGCTTGTTTCAGATTCGGTTTTGTCCATCATTCTGATATTGAATTTTGTAAAGTCACTTGTTCCTTGAGCTGAACTTAGCAATTCAACAAGGTCGGCCCGGGATTTTGGGTATACGGTATACGGGGCTTTTTTAATTGGGTATACGGTATATTTCAGCTTAATTATGGGTATAGGCGAGTTTCTGCTGACGTCATTGTTTACATTCTGCTTCATTAGCATACAACTTAAGTCGGAAAAAGAACAAAGATAAACAACAACTGACTTTAAAACTTGAGAATACTTATCAAATGAAATAAGTAACAAAACTTTCGGCTTTATATGTGTAGGTTCAAAGAAGAAATCGCTGCTCAAAAATTCTCAAAACAGCTGGAGGCAAGAACGATTATGAGCCCATACATTCTTTCTAAAATTTCCAATCTTTAAAACCACATCACGGAAAGAATACTCAGCATATCAATTACATATTTTCAGAGAAAGTTTGTTTTGCAGAACCATTTCATTATTCAGAAGCTTTGTTTTTGTAGCTGAATTAGAAAGAAGAGTTCGTATGCTAATGAGGCAAAAATTGTAAACAGAAATTCGCCAATACGCTATACTGGAACTTAACGCTGATGATGATTTGTGTGAAAGAGAGGACGAAACTGATAAGCAATCCAACAGACCCAAAAAAGCAGGATAATGACAACAAGTGTGACTTTCTATTTCATTAAGCGATAAGGTAAATCGCACCCGAACCTATTTTTTTCATTAAGGACAATAAAATAACGGGGGAACATTTTCTAACCGTTGATCCGGTTAAACAAGATGGCGTGGTTTACAAAATTCCCTGTGAGCGCGGCAAAACCTACATCGCTGGTAGCGGGGAATCACGGAGAAGTGCATGAGTGAGTCAAAGATACGCTCCGCCCGTACCCAGACCTCCGCCGTTTCTGAGCATGCTCACGTCGGAGAACGGACATTATCTACATTGGAAGGAGCTATAGTTAATTGGTTGTGACTCTCACTGTGAACAACCACAACCGCTTTCTTGAGATTTTCAACCGTTCAGTAATGGACCTCCCAAGAAATACCAATAAACGCTCCATTTATGATGACAGAATTCATCAAGCATAGCCAACCATCCTTCTATTCAATCTTTACATCTGACCATTCTTACGGACCGTGTGATATCGTAAAAAATTAGTGACAATCCCGCCCCAGTATGGATCGACTGATTGCGAGTTCTTAATTAATTAGAACTTTATAAACCAACCCTATAGTCTTAGGTTAGGAAACAAAAAGTTTTTAAAAACTCAGCCTCGTGATTGCTTAAAACCTGCAATTTGTATTTCCAGTATCGGTTTGCGTAGTTACACCACAAATATAGCCAGAACGCCAGTGATTTGGGAGAAAATCCAAAAAGTTTTACCTCTTTCAGCCTCAGACAATTTATCAACAAAAACGTTTCCGAACAAAACTCAAACTAAATAATAATCTGGCAATGAGGAATAAGGAATTGATCAAGTGGAATGAGATGTGGAAGTTGAAAAGCCAAATTCTTCAAATTACGTATACAGAAAGTGTGGGGCACAGTAGGGAGAATTTTCGAACACATCATTCAAACGAGCGACCAGAAATGGTGATTTCAGCAATCACATTGTTGAACATCACCGACTCACAAACCACACTATCGACGGGGAGTCGGCACAATGTTTGACTTACAGCACTAACTATTTTCAACGAATGGCACTGGAAAGCTGGTTTACTAACTTAGAACAGAATCAACTCAGCAGATGTAAACAATTACTAGCGCCCTACAAACAACGCATTCACGACAAAAAAAACAACGAACAGTCTAACAGAACGCGCTACTTTACGGATCGAAAACAGCCAATCACGACACCTTACTTGAGTCTAACATTCAATCACATTACAACTTAACTGACCAATCAGTAATCGCGTACCAGACTATATAAATATATGGTTGATCTCCGGTGTAATAACCAAGGGTTAAGGCTATGACTAGGGTTAGGTTATTTTCCGTAGTTTTTTGTGTAGT
>JAOCPT020598111.1:0-18186 GCA_026546935.2 Palythoa grandiflora | reverse complement strand
AGTTTTATTTTGGAAAATACATAAATACTGTTGGCTAAGAGGCAAAGATATGTAGATATGAATAATAAATTAAGATTTTATATTCATATTATCTATTACATATGAACAGACACACATACACACACCACATATTTTGATATAGATAGCTTGTGTTTTAAAATGATCATATTTTAAATTTATTTTAGCTTGCTGAGTTGAGTGATGCTGAGAATGAGCCTCCAAAAAAAATTGTGAGACCATCAGTAGCCAGTAAGTTAGCAAGATTGTCCTCTGATAAACTACAGTTGTCCTCAGCACAATCACTTAGAAGGAAGAAAAAAACACTAGCTGCGTTGAGGCCAGTTCATTGCTCTGGTGATACAAAACGTGGTGACCAAAACCCTGTTCTAGATGGAATGTGGACAACTCTTGTTGGCACAGCCACAAAAAAAGAACTCACTTACTATATTAGCAACTCTGAAGTCTGCAATGCTAAAGTATTACCTACAATTGTGAATAACAAGATTAAAGAATATGAGAAGAGTGATTCAAATAAAATTCGAAGCATACGCACATTATATGAAGGAGGGCTCTTGAGCAAGAGAGAATACACTGCGAAACGGAACTGTGGGGACAACACTAAGGATGATCCAGGGGCAAGCAGCAGTGAATTTATGGCAGGATGTGAAATCCCCAAACTGCTACCATACAAGAGGCTTATGTCTGTGATCAATGGGATTGATATTGGAGAAGTGAAAGACTTAGAATCCCTTGCTGTGCAATGGTCCCTCCCACCTGTAGCTGGCTCATTCAGGCCACTGAAGCCATTTTTACTACACTTAGCTGACTTCTATATTGATATTCACAAGATTACACCATACCTTCACTGGTTTGGAGGAGAAGTTGGGGTGTTTCGGGTAGCTATAGGGGCAGATGGTGCACCATTTGGCAAGGACAACACGGCTACAGGTATCTGTGAATAACAGTCACTAAGACATAAATCATGTCCTCTTGAGTTGGATAATTTGAATTAATGTTTGCCATAATGGTCACATTATGTAAGATGCATACTAAAATTAAGTATCAAAAAGTGATATACACTGTATTTCCATTTATCATGGGTGTATAAAAATGAATAATGAATTCAAAATACACTACTGAGTTTCATATTTGACACAGGCAAAGGGGCAAGGTTGGGTCTTTGTAAATCCAACACCACATGTCCAATTTCTGGTAGTGTGGCATCTCATTTGATCAAATGCTATATCCTGATAATTTTTTTTTACAATACCATGCATTTGAATCTCTGGACTGAGACAGACATTTTCTACTTTAGCCAGAGCCCTGCCTCTCAGCTGCTGTGTTCCTGACTGGCACTCATGGGAAATTCTGATAGTAAATCATCATCAGCATTGTCATCATCAGCATCATTGTTTATTGTGTAATTGTCATTTTTTTGTATATTTATCAATTCATGTATTATTTATTCATTTTGGCTAGTTTTTGTATGAGGTTCATTATTACTCACCTCAGAAGTGCCTTGTCCAAAATTATTGTTTAAAATTATTGTATTTTACTTTATCCTAACCTACCTTGTTAGCTTCCTAAATTTGTTGCACCGTGTCCAAAGCTGCAACGACAATCACATTTTACTTGGAGCTAATTGTGAGGAGAGTTGTCAACTTTTGCAAAAGTACACTGATCATTTAAGACTAGAAATGGAAGAAATGGAGGGGGGAAAGCTCTCTACCCCGAAAGAAAATGAAGTTGTTTTTCGATTTGATCTGATACCTTCAGACATGAAGTGGGCTTCCACTATGGCAGGCGAAATAAGCAACTCTGCAACATATTTCTCTCCGTATGCCAATGTGTCATTGAAAGATAAGAGCACTTTGAATGGAAGCATTGGTGAACAAAATGCAACCTGGCAACCATGGGATTATTCTGAGAGAGTCAATGTTGCAAAAAAAGTCGAAAACTATAAGAAAACTCTGTCTGACCCTGGAGGGAAACAACGAAATAAAGTGACACAGTTTATTGCTAATAGCAAGTCAAGACAGGAATTTGTCCCTCCTCTGGGTAAATATGTAGATAAATTAATGGCGGAACCATTATTACACAATATGAACAATGCTTGGCAGGGCTGGTTCATGCATGACCCTCCTTGTTCTTGCTACAACTTTGTGTAATCAACCATTTTTGAAGTCATGTCGTTCATTTGCTGCAGTCCCTAAAACATTCCCATTGGTTCGAATGCTTGAGTGTGTCAAAGAGACATTAAAGTGTGGCCGCCTCTACAAGAGCTATTGCCGGTGGTTCAATGAGAAGAAGCAATCAGGGATTGAATTCTCATACCGATTCACAGGTTTAGAGTCTAAGAGATTTGGCTGGAAGTTTTCCTACCTAATTAAGATTTTGTTGGACAGTAGTAATCTTACAAATGGCTCACGTACTAAGTTATATAGTTTACAATATATTGCAACCTTACTTAGAGATGCCACTTCACTGTTTACAAGAGTTGATATTACATGTGAGGAGATACAGAGACTCAAATCATTATGTAAAGACTACTTCACCTGTAATGTTCTTTTGCTACAATAAGTCACCCCCACTACATGGACTGTTGCCCATGCCATCCCTTACCATACAAGCTACTCTACTTTCGGTTATGGACTTGGCCTCAACTCGATGCAAGGACGGGAGGCCAAGCACATCAAACTTAAGCAATATATCATTAATACATGTAATGGCCGACAAAGTCAACAGTGGAGAATTGTCTTCAGACACGAGTATGTCAGTTTAATCTGGCTCAGGGAAAATAATTCTCATAGTATCGCTTACAAAGGGGCTAGAACTATGAACAAAACTATACGTACTTGTTAAGTATCACCATTCTTGAACACTTTTATCCTTTTGGTTCCCATCTTCTAACAAGAGTTTATAAATTATTATATCGATTTGAACAATAGATTTTGTAGTTCTTTTATAGTGTTTGCATTGACAATCCATAGACGTTTGTAAGACGTAATTAATCATGCAACCATAGTTGATCTCGTACCAATGTCAGATAAATCAACAGAAGGTTACTTATTTCAAAAATATCAGCCACGGCACTTGTTTTCCAAAAAACAGGGTGTCAAGCGAGTGCTATATTCCTATAAAATCCTATAAATTGTCCTATAAAGTCCTATAAATTGAGCAAATGTCCTATATTTTCCTATATTTCAGGACTTGGCACTGTATATGGGACAAATACAATATTCAGAGTATGTATACTATATGTAGGACCTTTAAAATGGACCTTAGTTTATAATAGTATTTCAGTCCTATTTTTCTCAATTTTGGTGGATTTTGTCCTATATTTTGAGGTGATGATGTCCTATATTCCTATATTTTTGGACCCCTGAAGCGTTTGACACCCTGAAAAAATAGCATAAGGTTATTTTCGAAATGAAACTTGACCGATCGTCGGACACATGATTATGTGACATTCCAGTTGATAAGTTTTGATCGAAAGTCTGTATTCTGTATTTTTAGTTTCATATAGTTTCCCTTCGATTCCGTTCCCGTCAGGTTCTTCTAATCCTTAATCGTTTTGTTCCCTGAATTTGTTCTTTGAGTTGAAACTGATTAGTCCTTTCCTTTTCCTCGGTGGCTATCATATCACACAGCCAGTAATTTCAATACGACAACATGTCCAGCAACATTGCTCATTTTGTGGATAGCAGATTTTGTAATTACACTCTATGGCTTTGGAAACGCGATCGACCGTGACTTCCTGCGTAGGCGTCATCATTATGGAATGTAGAACCCAGTAATGCACGGACATATTTCTGATTTGAGCGAAAAAGCCAATTTTGAAGCCAAAAAAATGCAAGAAAGAAAATTCATATCGAAAAACTAACCTCGCCATCGTTCTCGCAGGGGATCGAAACATCAAAAAAAACCCAAAAAAATTTTCCGATATATACACTTTAAGATATATTTATTATATATTTCAGAAAAAAAGGAAAACGTGCTAAAGAGAAAGGACATTTAATGGAGATATGGAGACAGGCTGTTTAAACAATCAAAGGATCAAGGAAGAACCATGGAAAGAATGGAACAAATAGTAATCAGTTATAGGGACATGTGAGAAGTCCTTGATGTTTGCTCCATACATGCTACACAGGCGTAAAGGATGTTCTGGTTACTAATGAAATTACTTCAACTCATGAATAATAATAGTAATAAAAATAATGATAATAATAATAATGATAAGTATAATAATAATAATGTTAATAACGATGATGATGATGATGATGAATGATATTGAACTTAATTCTGAGAAAGACAAAAGTGGATTACGAATAGGAAAAACGAGAATCAATCATTTGATAACTTTGCTAATGATAAGAAGCAAATAGACTCTCCAGTACCGTTTTAGTCAGGACGTTTGTATTTTGTTAGGGGTTGAAAAATTATGGTTTCCTAACTCTTAAGAAAAGCAAAGCTGTGTAACTGAATGGATGAGATAACCCTACCTGATGAACAAGTGATGAAAGAGATTGATGAGAATGGGTATACACACCTATTTAGGCGTATAGTATTGAGATTGATAAAATCAAAGAACAGGAGATGAAGGATAAACGGTTTGCCGAAGAGTACAAAAGGAGGTCAAGGCTACAATTCTTTTTATAGTCCAAACAAATTAAAAAGAATGGGATTGTGGTTGTAAATAAGTAGGCGGTGTATGTACTAAGATATGGATCAGGTTTTGTGAATGGACATTGGATGAGCTTGAAAACCTGGACGGGATAATAAGAAAAGATTACCACAACGCAAGATGTTCCCCACCTTAACAGTGACGTAGAGATTAACTATATGTGAAAAGAGACAAAGGAGAACGAACATTAATCAGTTGTGAAGAAAAAAACTCAGCATTGTACATAAAAAATTCTATCGAGGTTTGATTCAGGATGTAAGATGGGCGGTGCTAGAAAACAAAGAAACCATCAGGAAGAAAGTGTTTAATAATGAGAAATGTGAAAAATGACCGCAGGGAAAAATGATGTATGGACGATTTGTAAGAGATATACCTGAAACAACCAACGCCAACTGAACATTGAAGTATAGCTATGAAAAAGGGATTTGAAGGTACATAGGGAAACATTGAAATGTGTATAGCCATGGTAGATCCAGAACAGGCCCTATTCGTACAAATTATGCCGGTTTTGTAAAATATGTCCAGTAGGAGGGACAATACAACACCAATGAACGACAACTATTATTCTAGATTGTGATTGTAAGCATGTGGCCACCGACATGCTTTGCAGGCGACTAACACCTTATATTCAAGTATGCGTAGCTATACTTAACTTTGCTTGATGAAAAAAACTGCTTAATGAACAAAACTAAACGTCTCTTGTCTATTTGTTGCATCATCTCAAAACTAAACTAAGCAACCCTAGATGGTGTAAGTTCAAGCAATTGTATTTTGCAACTCTAATCGTTTTAGTTGCTTGACAGCTGTTGCCAATCGGGTTGTGACAGCCATGTTCTTGCTGAAGGTGGTGATCATATTCTTACGCTGCTCTCAAATGGCGGGTGCGTAGGATGTTTCGCTGAGATTGGTGGTTCACTAATATTGCTGGTTTGGCCACTTGTTGTATTGCAGGTTGCACCGTTTATTTTTTCTCCACCGAGGGGACTACAGCTGACCAACTTCATCTGAGTGTTTGCTTGTTTATTTTCACAAGGTAGGACCTGGGATAGTTTATGGAAGAGAGGATTTCCTCAGACCTGCCCTTTTTTTTGATCCATAGCGTATTACTGCTTGTAAGGGACTCAGATATCGTGTCCGGTGCCTTCTGTTTAAGGTCTCTTGTTGCTTGTTTCTAGATAACTCCTCCATTGCTCCAACTTTCATTAAGGCTGACGCCATGCATTTCTCTCAATTGGAAGGTACTTGACAGTATATTGGGCTTATTGTTCAACACAATAGTGTCCGGAATTCGATGTGTAGCGAACAATTCCTTATAAGGCTACTGATAAATCGCTCTGACGTTTGACTTTGAAGTTTTTTTATCTCTATCCACCGTCAGTAGTAACCGACGACGATAAGGTGAAATCGCCATTATACTCGAAGCGATCTGTGCCAATCCACTTCTATGGGCGTGATGGGAAAGGAATGGGTATGAGTGACTCTTTCTAATCTGGTTTGATTTTGGCACATGTGCTACACTGGGAAACAATTTCTTGAAATCTAGCTGGTAGTCCTCCAGACACAGTTCCGAGTTTTCGCTCGGCATTTAGTTATTCCCAGATGGCCAGTATGAATGCTATTAAGGATCTCAAGTCTCATGTTTCTGGGGAAGACAATCCGCTCGTCGTACAATAAGAGATCGTTGATTGCTGTAAGGCGGCCCTGTGCTTCCCAACATATAGCTGCAGCAGGGGCTGATGAGGCATATAAGCAGGCCAACCTTCTTGACATTATGAATCAATAAACACTCTTTTTTGGAGTTTTGGGCTTTTCGATTCCAAGAAGACGGTGTAGTATAGCAGGTAGTACTTGCGTAGCCGTGGTTCCATAGCTCTCTGCTTCCTCAACCAGATTCCTATCTTCTTTCAGTGGCTTCCTCATTGTGGCTCTAAACAACTTTGGGCCGTGATCTGTTTTTTTCCCTTGGACATAGATGACATGTGAACTGAATGTCATTAGTCGAAGGCCAAACCTCTGAATGCGCGGTGGCTTCTTACATAGCTCGGTCGTGTTATGGCAGGGTCACAAGAATTTTGTGATCAGTCTCTAGAGTGAATGGTAGACCTAAAACATTCTGGGCAAAGCGCTCACATGCCCACGTATGACCCATTCAGAAAGTGCCGCCATGCAAAATATGCTGCGCTGAGGGTCCATTATCAGCAACTTGGATAAGGACAGCCCCAATTCCTTTATATTACTCAATGTATCAGCAGCAATGATGGTCTCCCGTTCCGGGTTATACAACGCTAACACCTGTGACGAGGAAAGCCGGATTTCCTTAATCTGCGTAAATGCCATTTGGTGGGCAGCATCCCATGTCCACTGTGAGTCTTTTCAAAGTAACTGACGAAGGGGTCCATTAACATCTGCAAGTTGAAACACAGACATTCCTAGGTGATATACCATTCTCATAATCCTCTGTAACACATATGCTTGATTCATGATGTGTGCGAGGAACTTAATTGATGTCTTGTTGAATTCACATTTGTTGTTTAGGGTCATTCCTGCCTTCTTAATGCGCTTCAGGACCGCACGAACTCATGATCATGATCGATTTGGTCTTGACCCACGATTAGGACATCATATCCATGTGACAGATAAAAACTTCCAGCCCTTCGGGGATACTCGACATAGTGCGTTGGAAATTTTCTGGCGCCGAGGTAATTCCAAAGGGTAGTCTGTTGAAACAGTATCTACCGAATGGTGTTATAAACGTCGCCAATAGCCTAGACTGTTCATCAAGGTGGACCTACCAGAAGCCACTAATAGCATCAATTTTCCCTTGGCCAAGTTTTGAAAGACTTTTGTTGACCGATGGCATTGGATGTATTTCGCGTTTAACTCCCTTAGGATTAATTGGGTTAAAAACGGCTTTAAGATACCCAAGGTTAAAACACTTTCCTTGAATATATATATCTATTGTATCAGCAACAAAGAAATGTTCAAAAACAGATTCTTATTCCAAGGAAAAGAGTAAACGAGCCTGATTAATTACAATTCAACAAACAGTAACTCGACCTAAACTAAATCAACTTGTTTATAATAAAATTCTAACAAATAGTACATCAGTACCAAAATTAGCCGATCAAATGTGGCAAGGAACTTCTGTCAACAAAACCCTTCATGCATAGATTGGAAAACCGCGTACTCTTCATCTTTCTTATGCACCAATCCATTTCAAATATCTGCATAGGAGAATCTCCAAAAATGTTTTCCTTGTAAAGTGCAAGCTTGAACCGGATGATAATTGTAGATTTTGTGATGATGAACTAAAGACTTTCAGTTCACCTTTTTTGCAATGTCCATTTACAAATCAATTATAGTAGAATGTATTAATAGTGGATAAACACGTTCCAATTTATGAAAATACAAAACTTTATGAGAATATGATTTTACCATTAGCAAATTGCAAAACTCAATGGTAGATATTATACTTTTTAACGAAAAAAACTGCTTCGAGAAACAGCTAAAATCTCCTCTTATATCTCTAGCTACTAACATTTTGTTTTCTTTTCCGTTTATTTGATTTGTGTCCATGTGTCCACCTTTTTTTTCTGTCATTGTGTGTACAGTTTAGTGTACATTTATAACAACGACAACAGAGAAAATTAATTTCGCATGGCTCAGTCTTTTAGATCGATTAGCTTTTGCCATTTTTAATTGGCTATGCTCATAGTAACCGCAAGCAATATCCTGCTAATACTTAAGGAGCAATAAAGTATTTTGTTGTTGTAAAATTCAAAAAGTAAAATCCAAATCTAGCTGCCTTTAAAGAAAAAGGGAACTTTTTCTATGGTTTAGAGAAAGAGAACGTATCCGAACAGCGAAAGCGTGTCGATTTGTCCCAAATGATAGTTGAATAAATATTTTGAATAAAAACAACATACTATATCGTAAAAATGATAAATTTTATATATGTTATCTACTGCTGGGAGCTCGATCTGCGTGTAAAACTGAATTGTTTTATGTACAAATACAATTTAGTTCCTTGTGGTATTTCAAAACTGGTCAACTTCGAGCCGTTTGTGTTCTTGATGACACAGTTTATGCAACAAGTTGTTCAACTGCTAAATAAAAAAAATTGAGTAATAATAGATTACTTTTCTAGATTTTAAAATCAAAAGGCTTTCATATAACTTTTGTTTAATTGCAAAGTGGCCCAAGGAAAGTGCATTTTACGATTCATTATAAATTTTGTCTCTCATAAAATTTCTTGACTTTATATTGTGTTTCTTTGAGTTTCTACTAGAATTACTCGTTGAGGAACACCAGTACGTTGTTTTTATTAAACGAAGTTAACAGCAAAGTGATACTTCTCTCGATCTGTTTACAGTGTGAACAGATGATGAATGATGCTGCATATAATCTTCTAAACAATCATATTTTATGCGATACTTTTACGTAAGGAGCAATTTTCGTAAACATATTTTGTCACATAAAAGCAGCACCAGCTTTTCAGCAAATATATTATTTGTCACATAAAAATTAGCTAATTTTCCTCGTAAACACGAGCAAATTAAAGGCAAATAATATCAGATATCACATAAACGTATTACAAAAACTTTGCTCGTGTAACGCGGCTTTTAAGATGTGTGTGCATTGTAAAATATTCGCAGCTGAGTAAGTTGTATTGTCTGTATTTAACTGAAGCTTTTTTCCCGAACAAGAAGAAACTCCTATTTATTGGTTCGTTTTCAAAAGCGAAATAACTTCAACGCGTGCTAATTTAGGTGTAAGGTACTGAACGCACACTTAAAATTGGAAAATTTGTAATTTCCTGAATTTGTAGGTGTAATGATAATTGGGCGGCCAGATTTGTTTATTTCCTGAAAGAAAACGTGAGCTTATCAAGTTTGATGCACACACACCAAATAAATACTAAAGACGTTGAACAAAGAAAAAAAAACATTTTAAAATTGTTTCCACATTTCATGCTCGAGGCTTTTGAGCAACAAAAATATAAAACATGTAAGAACTTTGTAGCGTACGTGTTTAAACGTTGTATTTGTAGATATTTATAAATGAAAAAAAATCACAGCTTGTCACTAACAAATCTGGGTTATAACTCTATTCTAAAACAAGCTTATTTAAACCTGTAAATGTGTTACCTGCTTTGATTTGAAGAATAGTTTGCATGAAATAGAATCAGTTCTTTCATTTGCTGCAGCTAATAATGTTGGCGAATCGTCTTTTTTTTCTGAATGTGTCAAATACAGAACTTAACAACTGCATGCATTTGGCGGTAAAATACAATTCAGGGCATATCCGATCAAACCTATCAATTTATTACCAAATGCTTCTGACTTGCGGCCTTCAAAAAACGTTTTGGGGCGTTTATCAATTATTCATGATTAAAGCCTTTGTTTGCTCGTATGGCATTTATTGTTTCAGATATATCTTCTAAGCTAAGAGCCAATACCTAATCTCACTATAATGGATACCGACTAAAAATCCATTTCCTCAGAAATGTCTCTATATTGATTGCTATTCCTGTTAACTGAGATCCATGCACGGTTCAACCCGGCAAATTTCAACAACTCATTTTAGTTTTTTTCTGTACTACGAAAACAATGAAATTTCGTTGAGTTTTACGAGATGCAAAGCCAAATGGCCTGAAATCCCAAGTACATGCAACCATGCAATATAAAGTGCAATATTCTCTCAGTTTTATGTATTAATGTTATTTATGCCACTGATTTTATTTCGCCGTCTCGATTTATATGTGAACAATTTTATAAGAACTTAGCTACAGATTATCTGTTTGTATTTGTTTTGCTTTTTTCGGCTTCGACTTTTGCTTTTGCAGATGTTCAGCAATGTTTTCAGTTTGTGGTATTTTTCAGATAAATATTTTCAAAATATACAACCTTGTTTTTCCTGTGTGGTTTGTCATTCATAAAGATTTTCGACATTAGGGAAGTATAGTTATAAATTTAGAAAACTACTTAAAACAGCGCCATTTTTGCAAAAGCGGAGAAAATGTGTACCGACGGAAAACATAAATAATTGCTAGTCTTACCGTGAAGGTATATAAGTTATGATCAGTTTTTAAAGGATGGTCAGCCCGATTCGTTGTCAAATGCTAAGAGAGTTTTACCGGTTTGATTGCTATCGATTATTTGAGTGAAAATAAATAATCTTATTTTTTGATATTTAGATAGAACTGCTGGCTACAATAAAAATAAAATATCACTTCCCAAATTGTTTATCCCTGCATGCTGACTATAATTGTATTCTGGTCGCGTTCGTCTAAAATTGCAGACAATAATTATTTTAAAATAATGATCAGTACTGTTAGTAATATGTTTGAGCATTCATATACAGCCTGGAAATGTTTATCGGCAAATTTACATTTGTCCGCCATCTTAAAGAAAGCTTGAAGAAACTTATCTTTATCAGTTTATGTGCATATGGAAGTCAGATGCATGAATTTGTTTTTCAAATGTAATTGTATGAACAAGCGATTATCAATCTCAGATCGACTGTTCCAATATACATGTGTATTCCATTTTTGTTTTTGTATTTCTGTTTTATATAAAACATGTCTGTTTTATTTCATTTTAATCCTAACTTGTTTTATTATATTTCTAACTATGTGACTCTGTGAGAACAATTCTGTCAGATGAAAGTGCCATTCATGCAGAACCAGGTCCTGAGCGGATTTATCTTCGTTTTGCCATCTAGAATTTGACATTCAGTTGAAGTTTTCTGTTTTATAATTAATCATCTTCAAGGGGATTGTTCATTATGCTTTGCTATACTTTTGAAATGGTGTAGAGCACAAGTCAGGTATAGCAAAAATACTATTGAAATGTTGACCAGTCGTGTCTAAAACACTGAGGCCATATGATCTGTATTGTTGCTGGGATAATTATTTTATTAGTAAATACAAAGGGTTCTTAGAATTCACATATATTTATGGATACTGATATTCCCACGTAATATAGAACATGCATTTCAAGGTTTCTTATTTTTTATAAATTCTCATGCTAAGACTTTTTGCGGGACTTGGACAGATTTTTGTCTAAGCCCCGCAAAAAATATTATTAAATACTTTCTTAACTTTTTTAATTTTACTATTGTAAATATATGTATTATCACAACTAATTCAGCTTATAGCTGCTAGTTGTATTTCCAAATAAACGATTATTATTATTATCATTATTATTATAAAATATTTGCGTAAGAATTTATGAAAAATAAAAAACAATTTTGTTTTTTCTCCAGTTTGTTTTCTCTGGTTTTACTCGGAGTTTATGGAATTTCACATCAGGTTCTGAGCCACCCAGCAATTCGACATTAGCCTCTGGCTACGAAGAGCGGGCAAGTAATTCCTTTGCAATCAACATTTTACTGAGTGAGATATCTATGTTTTAAAAAAAATGACTTTGTTGCTGCAAAATTAACAAATCGAATAAATTATAATGTTAATATAATGTTAATGTTTATACATTACAATGACAAAGTACTGATGTTGTTATTTAGGAAGAGTCTTTTCGAAATAGCTTCTGACTTTATTCACGTTTGCAACACACTTTTTTACACAGAAAAATGGTGACTGGACACCCGAAATAACTATAAAGAGCTAAACTAGTCGGGTGCCCATGCAGTTATGAAATACTAAATTAAGTTGTGCTCAAACCTTACAGGTCATGGCAGGAACAATGTCCATGCATGTATTCCTAATTTGTTTCAGTATATCTAGAAAATTTTATATCTTGTGTGTAAACAATTTTTGGTTTTTGAAAAAAATTATCTTTGCGGTCAAAATAAAACTGTTAGAAATTTGAATTTTGGTGCTGTTCTATACACAAAACCGTCTACAATGAATTTTTACAAAAAACTAAGAATTTCGAATGACCGTTAACAATCCAACAACTACTAGATATTGATGGTGACAAATTTTGTAGCGTCGGTACTTACGTTTTCAGGTTTATAGCTTTCTCCTGCTTTTGTTGTCGCAATAAATTTCTTAAATAGTGGTGTTTCATTTTACATGACCAATATACGTATTGTTCAGTGCAAAGACATAAAGCAAACCTTGGAGAAATCCGAATAAACTGATTGCGAAACTCACCCCAAATGTTACACTTTACATCCTAACTGATTTAATAATGAAAATCAGTATGAATAATCATGACAATGGTAATAAACCAAATATTGTTAGATACTTATTGGGACTATTTATCTACAGGTTTCATATGAGAGACGGTTGCCGGTGAGCGAGAACAATCATATAGTATTACCGAATGCGCTTCTTGTTAGAAAGGCTTCCCGGACCGAACTCGTATAATGAATTAGTAAAGAATATCTAAAGGCTCCACACGAAAAACATTCAACCAAATCAAACTTTCTCAATTTCTTTCTTCTCGCGTCAACTAGAATCCTTTCAAGATAAACCACAATATAATAAAACTTTATCCTCCCACAGGAATTTTTTCTAATCCATACAGCTGCTTCTTCTAATAAATTATATTGCATTGAACTTCTTTTTCAATCAGTAAGAATTTTAGTGCTGTTGGGTATAGGCTATGTCAAACGTGCTATTTGTATATTTGTCAACGTGAAGATTGCACCTTCTAATTCTCAGTTGTTTCTCGAAGTATCTTACTAGAAAAGCTTTGACTATGTACTCACTTAAGATAAAAATCAAGTTTTTGAATTTTTTCTTGTCAAATCTCCAAAAAATTTTCCAGGCTATAGCTACTCATTTATCGAACAAATCTTTAAAAGTAACGGAAATGATTACTTTTCGTGTACAGACTTAAGATTAAAACAACCGTATTTTAAGTATATCTCTTGTCTAAATACGAGAGGCTAAATGTATATTCAAAAATATAGAGATTGTACTTCTAATTAGGAGAAGTAATACAACATTTTATTAATACTTTGGACTGTCTTTATGTAAGCTACACACGGCTCTTGTAGCGGTGAAATTGTTTACAGTTTTATAACTTATTGAATCGGAACTTCGATGTATTTAGCTGATGTTAATTTGTATGTGTTGCTTGATCTGCCAGTCAAGTTTTCTAAAAAAACAAAAGCTTTTTCACAATGATTGATGAACGGTTTGGACAGAACTAAAACTAAATCATTTCAAACTTTTAAGTCGACCATGCCATACAAAAAGGTAGGTAAAATTAATAAAAGAAAAATATACACTCGTCTTTTTTAATTTATAAGTTTGATTTAATTTTTGTTCTAAACGTGTAGGATCTTGCACGTTTAAATACAAATTTGAATACATGATAAGACACAATTATGACGCTTGCTGTTGTTTTAAACTAGGCAATATTTAAATTCTTATAATTATAAAGAAAGAGATTTAGTAAGGAAGCTTACCGCAATATAGAGAGCTTTCGTTTTAAAATTAAGAATTTGGTTATGCCGTTGTAGCTATGTTTGATTCATTTGCCTTTAGTAGGACGGTTCTTACTGATATTTTTGGCGTCTTGCGTTGTCGTTATTCCAGAGTTACTCTTCATCTCCATAATGTCGAATCCTTTCCCTGTATCACGGATTTGTGAATTTTCATATTCCTGCGTAAATGACAAGGATGTTAATCCTTGCAACAAAGCACCCACAGACTGAAATAAGCTGTACTTTAGAAGTTGATTAGTGGCGCGGCGCATGGCGAAAAAGTCGACTTTTTGAAAGGTCAATCATTACTCTCTCAGAACCAATAACTTTATCAAAAAACAAAATTATACAATTCTAAAAAAACAAAAACATTTACAGTAGGCCTGACTGTTTCTGAACAAAGGTCTTTCAAATTTCCGTCAATAGTTAAAAAGTGGACGACTCAATTTGAGCCGTGTATTGAAAAGGTTTCCTGTATACTGTTTTGATTTGATTGAATTTATGGTTTTTTAAAAATAAATAAGCATCGCGGTGCTTACTGTGACCACGTTACTTATTTTATTATCGTTCCTAACTAAATACTAAAAGCTTTTACTTACCGGCAAATCTTGATACGTTTACAATTTGAAATTGGTTGGTTCAAACGGTGGGGGATTGTGTATGGTAAGTATCATTGGGGGCCGTAACTCCGCGTCCTTTACGCAGGACAATTTGTAACTAGGCTATACTCTTTTGACACACCGTTAATATATTATTTCTAAATCAAGTAACCAACAGCTGAACATGTGGAGATTATGTAGTTACAATAGCTGCTTAGGTTTAAATAATTGATTTTCTTTTCTTCATTATTCTTTTTACTTCAACCACTTAACAACCAGAAAAAACATGTTTACTGAGCATTAACCTTTCAAATTCAAGGCTCTTCGTTTTCGACAAGTAGTACTGCTTTCTTCCAATTGTCCTAATTTTAGTAATTAAAAATTCTGTCTTCATTTACATTTGATGAGATATGAACGTCCACTTTCAGTCGCTCAGCTTAATGAGACTTGAATCAGGGTTGACTTTGAAAGCTTTTGTATTTTCCTATGCAATTCATGGTTTTTTCGTTGACAATAAAAGATTAAAAAGAAGCTCCATAGTAATCCCACAATTGCTAACATCTTCCGACAGTCTTTCATATTTTTTTAAAGAAAAAAAAAACATCAGTTTTATTACTTGTATTCAGTCCCCAGCGAGTTGGCCCGATAACAAATTAGATCGTCGTTAACTGGTCTTAAAATCCTGTGAAAAATTGCTAAGGTTTTCTTTTTAATGCATGTTTCAGCTTGCACCAACCCCAAATTTACCTAATGTTTATTATTATCACTTTTTCGGGCATTGTGGTGCATTTTATGAGCTAAAATGGAGCATTTGGTGCTAAGACAAAAAAATAATTTCAATTAATTTAAACGTTCCAAATAAGTTTTATCGAACTTTCATGATTTTTACAAGTTTTCAAAGTCAAATGACAATTATTTATTAGTAAATGTATGGACATACAATGGCTGCAAGGCATTTTGTCTTTATTTAAAATTTCATTTTACTATACTTTCTTCTCCGCCATAACTACGGATTGCTATTCATTCTGCTGCTTTTTCTCCGCTCTACCTTCTTAATCTCTTCTCAAATGATATTGTTCACTTCTTTTGCTCTTCGTCCTGTTTGTCCTATTGGCGCAACAGTTTCTGCTACTCCGCCTTCCGGCCTGACTTAATGTTTTTCTTCAGCTCTCTCATTTTTAAATTTATTCTTTTTCCTGGATACTAATTCACTAGTGCTGTCTTTTCTACGCTCGTTAACCTTCTCTCCCTGCAAAGTTTTATTTTATTCGGTCTTTTTCTATTATTTGGTTCAACACGCCATGTCTCCTTATTCTTTTCAATCCCTTCCTATCGTCTGCTAATCCTGCTGTACTCTTATAGTTTCATTTTGTTCTTCTAGAGTTGCAGCTAACACTTCCCATCTTCCACCGCGTGTTTTACCTTTTTCTTTACCTCTGGTTCTTTCTCCCTCCACCAATTCACAAAAAGTTTCACCTTATTCTATCTGTCGTTATTCTACACCAACCATCTATAACTATATATTCAACTGATTCAGTTGAAGCTTGGATTTTAATTTTATTCTCGCTCTTCAACTATTCCCTGATATTTCACTATCATCTTAAAATATCGCCCCTTTCTCCATACAACGAATTATATATCATTTTATTGCGTTTGGTCTCTATCAAGACAGTATTTAACAAGAGAAGCTGATTTAACAAGCACGAATAGATAGTATTCCAATATTTTCTTGTTTAATATTTTAAAACAACTCCAAGAATTAAGGTAAACATTACTGGAACACTTTGATGTTTTTGCCTAGTGTTTAGGGAGTTTTTAAACTAAAATACAATTCTTTGATTGTCACTGTGTGTGTTTGGCTGCTTCTATATAACACACATTAACATCAAATCATTTAGTTTGAATAGTTCAATCGTTGAAAACAGCTGCTTGCGTATCGAATTTACACATAATTTTTGTAATAGCTGCCTGAAAGGATTGAAGTACGTTCCCAAAAATCTGAAAACATGATTCCGTTATAAACTTCGAAATCTGACTATTTACAAAGGGAGAACGGAAGATTTTAGAAAGTTTGTTGTAGCCTAACTGGCGCATTGGAAACTTGTGAAGATACTTCTGCATACATTTATCGGAAATTCATTTCTAGATGATTTTAAGAAGCTGCAAGGAAGGTTAATACACGAACTGAAATATCATAAATATCACAACAAATTCTTGTAAAATTGCATCTTAAACTGATTAAAGTTAAAACTGATTAAAAAAGATTGGCGGCTTTTGTTTGGTCAAGAACTGAGAATCCTTACACTCTATGAAACAAGCAAAACAGGATAGGAAATTAATTTCTGCCATCGGAATCACCTCAAGCTTTGTTGAATGAAATGTTTTTAATTTAAAAATTACCAAAGGTGTTATGCGGGCAAAACTTACAATTTGAATGCAGCTGACTTACTTGACCAAAATTTCAAAAACTTCACCTCACTAAAAAAAATTTTAGACGCTTTGCTAAAGTATATAGACTATTTCCCAAAATTTGTTTTTTAAACTCGATTACAAAATGTCCAAAATCACGACCTTCAGTGAAACAAAAAAGTAAAGTTCAATTTATTTATTTTCTGACTTATTCCGGCCCAAAATTACAAATCGATTTTAACTGTTTACCGAGAAAATGTCAGCGATTTTATGGTTTGATTGCTGTAATGTTTAAACTGATTTTATACGTACTTTTTTAAACAAAAACTTGAAATTTTTATTTTAGTTTATTCATTTTTAAAGTATACTCGCAACTAAAATTAAAAAATACAGCAACCCTTAAGCCTTGAGAAACGTCATTTCAAGCAGAAAGTCATAAATAAACTAAAAATAAATAAAGAGAAAACAGCTTCGTTAGAACGGAAATATTAGCCAAATGTAAAAAGTTCGTTAAAGGCAAACAGATCAAACCCAAGCAGTAACGAAATTAAAACCTTTGGACTGACAAGCTCAGAAATAAACCAAGACTTAGGCTGTGGATACATGCTGCAGTTTTTTCTCGCACTCACAATGTAATTTCTGATTTTTTGTTGTGTTGTCAGCAGGAGGGAAAATTGCAGCGTGTATCATGCCTTTCACGACTTTCACCGCAACGATATCTGGCAACGAAAAAAATTGTTGCAGGAAATCAAAAAGTTTGAACTTTTCTCTGCAACATTTGCAGGATTGCACGTCTAAAATAGACGATAATAGACGAAGCTTACACGGACAGGTAAAATGCGGGGTCAGCATTATGCTATTAGTTTATTTATAGCCGGAAGGCAAAGTTATTAAACAGGAGAAGTGCATTAAGTACTTCATTGACTCTCACCTCAACTGGAAATATCAGATCCAGTATATTTCTAAGAAAATTAAACGGAATATTGGGATACTATCTAAAATTCGTCATTTTGTTACTTTATCAATTCTTACCCAGTTGTACTATACTTTAATCTATCCTTTCCTTACTTATGCAGTAATGACTTGGGGAAATAC
>JAOCPT020598075.1:0-10299 GCA_026546935.2 Palythoa grandiflora | reverse complement strand
AAAAAGCGTATATTGAAATTACAGACATAATGTATGCCAAAATATATTCTATCGATAAAAGCATAAACACAGAACGTTGTATAGGAATTCCGTTCAAAACGACTCAAACGGTCATAAAAATGATAAAACCCTACATCGCTACAACAAAATCAGTTCTACCCCATCAATGTCGTCACTGGTGATGTAGTCACCGCTTTGATTTTTTCATTTACTTGAACTTAGGCTGGTTTTCCGGAAATTGAAAAACATACATGGCATATAAGAACAAAATAAAAACATTTTAAGAGCATTGAGCCCGAGCAAAATTTTACTGGTTTGTTATTACCAAAAAAAATCGACCCATGTTTAGTTCTGAGGATAGCAACTGACCAATAAATCACGAAAATGCTTCTAAATGTCTTCTGTATGTAGCAGAAACTTGCACTGTAGTTACACATTTGAGTATCAAAATGCATGAATGCGAATAGAATTTTATTAGCAAAATGCTCTTGGCCAACTACCAAGAGCTAATGCTATCAAAATTTTAGAAGTTTTTATCTTCCACGAGATGCTTGCCTTAAAGATAAAGGTAAAGAAAATGGCTGATTTAGGATGAAGATCGACTCTCTCTAAGACGTAATCCGTGACTTCACATTTTCTTATAAATCCATTTATGCAGTCACTACCTTTGTTTGATCAACTGAGATTACTAATCACAAGAAAAAAAAGGTTTTCTCAAAACTTACCTTATTTGTAATTAGCCCACTTTGCCGGTTAATGTGAAAATATTTCCAGCAGTCTGCATTCCTGGACAGCAGATCATAGCTCACCATGGTACCATTATACTGCACTGTGGTAATTGGTTGGTTAGGTGGGGCATTTTCAGCAATGCTTGCAAGGTAGAGTGGTTTCTCAAACTCTACCACCTCCCTTATTCCTTGAACAGCAATCTATAACCCATTGCATATGTTAATTTTATAAAATGTAATATTTCTGGGCAAGACTGTGCTCTATATTTGAGTCAAGTATGCCAATCATTCAACAATTAGTTCTTGCTGAAATCAGAAGCCTCCAATCAGTGGAACAAAGAATTCTGTTTGACTCTATTACCACTCTAGAAGACACTTTATTTACATTTCAACTTTTGTAAAATTGCTGATAAAGCAAGCAGAGAGATAAACTGTCAGTTTAGTTATACAGTATAGTAAAAAAGGTTTAAAACTCTTACAAGTGGGCTTGAAAACTAAACTCTTTAGTTAGTTCGATAAAATTATGTTCCTATATACCTCGTGGATTTTTATTTTAAAATATTACATTTCCCCATGTAAGTTTGTCTTGGGTTCTACATTTTATACTTTGGATTCCAAATCACCAAAATATGGATTTCACCAACTGGTGAAGTGAAATCCAGGAATGTTGATTCTAAATATCATGAATTGTACAGTTATTTGTTTTCCTAAAGTAAGATTCTTAAGACTTAGGAATTCCAAACAAAAAAGGATGTTGGATTCCAGAATCCTAATTATCTTACATGAGTAAATATTTACCTCAACATTGACACTGTTCGACAAAGATGGTGATCCACTATCAACAGCTTGAATTGTCAATGTGTAAGCCTTGATCTGTGGGCTCAAAACTTTTGCTACTTGGACAGCTCCAGTGTTCTGATCAATAAAAAATGCACTTTCGTCATTTCCCCCTGTGATGGAATACTTGATCTGTGCATTAATGCCAGAGTCTGCGTCGACTGCCAGAACTTTTACAACTTTTGTGCTTACAGATGCAGCAATGTCAACTTCAGTTTTATACAATGGCATGACAAATTCTGGCTTGTGGTCGTTGATATCATCCACTGAGATTACAACATAAAAGAGACTCTTTTTATCCTTGCTTTCACTGTCTGCAGCTTTGATAATAAGGACATGCTTTTTCATGTCTTCATAGTCTAACCTTTGCGTTGTTGTGATCTCACCAGCAGTAGAATTTATTTTGAAAAGACGTTTTGACTTGGGCATCACTGCGCTCACAACAGAGTACCTCACATCTCCAAAGGCACCAGAATCTGGGTCAACAGCTGTGGAAAACACAAAAAAAACAGCATAAAGAAAAAATTATAAACTGTTTTTATAATCAAACAGATACATATTTTATTAAATAGATTTTAATATACAACATGGAAGAATCGGTTTAATTACAACTTGCTTTACCTTTAGCTAAATTATTCATTCAAGTTTCGTTAGTCTTGTTATAAGGAGGCTTGTTTAATTTAAGATCTTGATCAACTATAATTGCACTTTCTTTCCTAAGGATGGCTAGAGCTCTGATAGCTGGGCTGAAAGTTAACTATATTTCTCTTCCTTACCAATTTTCTTCAACTCGGAAGCTCAAGAGATTCTAAACCTTTTCAACTTATGTGGAAGACTTATTAAGGGATAATATCAAATCTTACTTGAGTTGAGACTGTTCTTCTATTAAATTTGTGATTAATCACAAAAGCAAGGTTATGAGAAATAGAGAAAAAATAAATTACCTTTTACTTTGGTCACAACTGTTCCTGGTGGTGCTGACTCAGCAATGTGGGCCTGATATTCTTTCCTCAGGGGCTGTGGAGAATTGTCATTGACATCTGTTATATTGATTATGACAGTTGTCATGGCAATGTTGTAACTGTCTGATGCTGCCACCTTTAATATGTATGACGTTTGGGTTTCATGGTCTAATTTAGCTGCAACTACAATGAAACCTGCTGTTGGGTCTATTGAAAACTTATTACCAGTGTTTCCAGAAGTAAAGTAGTATGTTAACAAGTCACCATCAAAGTCGTCAGCATATACCGAGGTAACAAATGTTCCAATTGGCTTGTCCTCTGTTATCTGAATTCGAGTCACACTGTCAGGGAAAACTGGGGCATTTGAACTTGGTGGGTTTTTTGGTCGAACAGTAAATGTAACAGAAACATTTGAATCTCTTGTTGGGTTTCCGCCATCTGCCACATTGACAGTCAAGTCAAATTCAGCAGCATCAAGAAGAGCTTTCGTGGTGGAAATAATTCCACTCTTTGGGTCCATTGTGAAAGTATTTTCTTTGTTTCCACCAACAATTGAATATGTTAGGTCAGCATTTGACCCGATATCCTCGTCACTAGCAAACACATGAAATAACGGCTTAGGGTCTCTTGATGCACTTCTCTCCTCTGGTTCAACCATGTAGCTACTTTCTCTAAACAGTGGAGCATTGTCATTCACGTCAGACACTGTTACAACAAAGCTGGTTGATGCCAGTTTAGGGGGAGTACCCCCATCGGACACACTGACTGTCAGTGGAAACTTATCCAAGCTTTCTCGGTCAAACAATGTGCTTACTGTGGTTATTAGCCCTGTTTGTCCATTGATCATGAAATATCCATCTTCATTCCCCTTTGTGATAGAGTACCGGAGTTTAGAGCCATCGGAGTCTGGGTCCTTGGCAACAATCTGGACAACACTGGTCCCCACTGCACTCCCTTCTGACACTGATGGGTAATAGACAGGGGGGTCAAAATAGGGCGGTTCATCATTGACATCTTGCACTTCAATCAAAACTGGGATATTTGTGTAAAGTGGATAGTGTTCACCATCTTTTGCCTGAACTGTTAACCAGTAATGATCGGCTTTTTCATGATCTAACACTTTTGTTGTGGTAAGCACCCCACTGTCTGAGTGTATGGTAAATTTGTCCATACCAGTACCATCAATTAGTGCATATTTCCAAAACCATGAATCTCGGTCTTGTGCCAAAACTCTCAGCACTGTAGTTCCAGCAGGCATATTCTCATTGATTACACCTCGCAATAGAGGTCCCCCTGAAAACTTTGGAGGCAAATTATTTTCATTGACATCTGCAATATTTATTGTTACATATGCCCTTGACATGTGTGACGGCTCTCCCTTGTCAGTAACTTCAACAGTTAAATTATAAGAAGTTTGTCTTTCATAATCTAAGCGGCGACGAACTCTGATGACTCCACTCTCTGAATCAATTTTGAATTTTTTAACAGTCTGCGTAAATCTAAACTTTAATTTCCCTCCTTTCCCTGTATCAGGGTCAAATGCATCGATGCTTGTGACAACAGTCCCTTCCGGCACATCCTCTGGGATTGACACAACAGTCACATCTGGAGTAATAATCGGCGCATTGTCATTGAGATCTATCAATAGGAGATGAATTTTGGTGTATCCGATTTTCTGGACTGTTTTTGAGCCATCCAAAGCTTGAACATCGATAACATAGAGTTGTTGCTCTTCAAAATCAAGTTTTGAGTTAACTGAGATTGTTCCTGTTTTTCTGTTAATCCTGAACTTGCCGCCAAAATCATCCACAAGCTGGTATGAAATTTTACTGTTTGAGCCCTCATCCGGATCATTTGCATGAACCTCAGTGACTGTCTGACCAGTTGTCACATTCTCATACAGTGAAACATCATAAATAGATTTGTCAAATACTGGAGCATTATCATTAACATCTGTCACAGTAATTGTAGCAAAAATGTGAGAGCTTTTCATTGGTGTACCACAGTCTGAAGCTGAAATATTAAGCTTGTATTGTGCTCTCTTTTCTCTATCCAGATGATTAGAGATACGTATTTCACCTGAAAACATGTTAATGGTAAAAACATCTCCTGTATTACCACCGGTGATTGAGTAAACGACAAGTCCATTGTAACAGTGGTCCGTGTCTGTTGCAACCATTTTAGCAATACTAGTACCAATTTTCACATCCTCCTTTACAGCAATTATGACTGGGGTTGGTATAGCAAATATTGGTGCATTTTTGTTCTCTGGAAGTTGTGGAACTTTATCTGGCGAGGGAAAAGATGGTTTGAACAAACGTTGCTGTGCTTTTATTTTTTCAGCTGTGTCAAAGTCAGGTGCATCAACGCAGTTCACGCCAACATGATTTGACAATCTCCTTGCATGACGGCCAGACACAACTCTGATTCTCAAGAAGACTGGATCTGCAGATTCCTGTTTTCCATCTGTCGCGACAACATACAGATTTGCCTGTCTAGCAGCCTTGGTAAGTCTCTTTGCAGTTTTAACAATGCCACTCTTTGATTCAACTACAAAGTTATCTCCAGTGTTTCCAACTGCAAATTTGTATGCGATGTCATTGTTGCTGTCAAAGTCAATGTCGACAGCTGTAAGTCTTGTAAGAACTGTCCCCTTTGGAGCTAATTCACTCACTTGAATATCGCAGTGAAACTGTTTGAATATGGGACGGTTATCATTAAAAGATTTAACTCTAAAATGAACAATAGTCTCTGTTTCACGACGCATTGGTTTGCCAAAATCTGATGCCCACACTTTTAATGTAACGTACTCTGGGACACCCATATCTCTATCTAGAGCTTTGGATGCAGTAATAACTCCTGTTTCTGGGTTGATCTCGAACGGTACAGGGTCTTCATTGACAATGGTATATTTTATCAGTCCATTTGATCCGGAATCGTTGTCGGTAGCTGAGACTTTCAAAACAGACGTTCCTTGCAGTAGGTCTTCATACAATTCCTTTCTGTACGAGGGTTGTTCAAAAACTGGATTATGGTCATTTTCATCCAAGACTTCAACCGTGACATCAGCAAAGGACATTTTTCTAGTTGCCCCAGGGCCTTTGTCAAGAGCGGCCACTTGGAGATTGTAATTCACTTTCGTCTCGTAATCGAGTAGCGATTTGGTTGAAATCATTCCCGTTTCTGCACTAATAATGAATTTCCCATGTTCGTTTCCTTTGGTTATAGCATAAACGATTTCACTGTTAATTCCTTTGTCTTTATCTTTCGCACGAACCTGTATGACTGGGGTATTTATTGGGGCCAACTCGCTAATCCTTGCAGAGTACGAACTTCTATTAAAAATCGGTTTCATGTCATTTATATCCATTAACTTGATTTGAAATGCACGTGTTGTCCATTTTGGAGGACTTCCTTTATCCGTGACATTGAGTACAAAGTCGTGGTAACCGCGTTTTGATCCCTCTCGATCCAGTGGCTTTATAACTTCAATTGAGAACTCATTTGATGTTTTCTGCGATGGCTTTACCGCAAAATTGCCATTTTCATTACCAGAGGTAATTTCAACCGTGTCAATTTGACCATTCTCTCCTTTATCGCGATCGCTTACTTTGATAACAGAGTAAACAATCCCAGATTTTCCCTCAGTGACGTTTTCCAGCTCTGACTTGACGGAAATTATTGGAGCGAATTTGTTAACTGGTTCAACATTGACTCTGATTCTACAACCGCGTGTTACTCGCGGAGAATACGGCGGAAGGGAACGATCTCGTGCAAGCACTTCTAGGATGTGAGTGCTTGACTTCGTTGCATCAAGTCGTCTTGCAACTGTCACAACTCCGGTTACAGGGTTAATAGCAAAGTAGTGTGTCTTTCTTTGAAAAGAAAAATAAACTAATCCATTTTCGCCGACGTCTGCATCAACTGCTTGCACTTGAGCTACTGAAGAATGCAGAGAAATGTCTTCTTTAACGGTGGCAACAATCCTTTTTTTCAAGAATATTGGTCTATTGTCATTCACATCAGAAACCGTGACATTTACCCGCGCACGGTCGAAAATCACTTTTGATTTAGCATCTTCTGCAATCACCGTAAGCAAATAACTCGATTTGCTTTCTCTGTTGAGTCTTCTTTTAGTTTTTACATCCATAAAAATAAAGTCGCTGACCCTTCGAGGTTCTACTTTAAAAGTTCTTCTATTTCCATTAACAATTTTGAAATTGATTTTCTTGCTCTTATCATGAGAGTACACTCCGACTTTCAGGTCAGATTTTACAACTGTTCCAACTGGGGCGGTTTCAGTAACGGTACATTGATAAACTGTTGAACCACAAGTAAATTTAACGTCCATGGGCTGGCTGCTGCGATACTCGTAAGAGTATGTAGGAATTATATTTGTAACCGCAGAAATAGGTCTCTTTCCATCTCCTTGCGGCTTGATTGGAGTTAACAAAAAATCGACATCTTTTCCTTTGACGCAGCAACGCTGCATTACAATGGATATTAAAAGCAAAGTCCAGGCTTTCATGGTGAACTATTCCTGCAACCGAAGAGTAGAGAAAGCATATCAAACTTAAAGCATTTTAGTTTCTCGAAGCAATTAAGACACTGGATCGATTTGTTAACAAGCTATGCTCTTACCAGAACAAGGAAATCATTAATTGTACTAAATGTTCACTTTCGTATTAAACAACTGAATTTCCAAAGATAAATGAAAACATTCAGAAAATGTGTCAAACATCGTCCGCCTGGGCAAGCCCAATCCAGAACTTTAGAAACATTCAACAGTTTGAATCCACGCCGACCTCATTTCAAAAGCCAAGCATTCCCTCGGGGATACAAGATACTCTTTGGTGTCAGGCTCGAACGTGGCATATCAAAATTGACAACCTAATTGACGCAGTTGCTATGGTGAGAAACCATTCACATGCTAATACCGGAAGCTATTCAAATACTTCACACATTCCGTCAGTTACCGCAGTGAAAATTAAATAAGTTTGTGCCTAAAAGAAAACTTCCCACGGGTTGTTAACTCATTTTTAAGTTTTCGAAGTGCAAATTATTTAAAAACTTTCAATGCCTAGAGAGCTTCTTTATTAACGAATTCATATCTTGGTTCTAATTGCTTTATGAATTGTCAACAACACTCGCACGGCAGCCAGACGTCTCTTCGTCTCCAACCCCATTGTAACGTTTGGGCCCGAAACTGGGGCAATATTTTGTTTATACTGACCAATTACCTTTCAAGAGGCAGCCTCCAAATTGAAGGCCTGTCAACGCCTCTTAACTAAAATCAATAAGTACAACAAGCGGTAATAAATTTTTATAAACGATTCAAGTTTGCACAAGGTATTAGGAGAAACTTTCGAACTTCGTTGTCACGTATCAATCATTTCGCTCGTTTATTTGGATGAAAGTTTCTCAAGTTTTTAAGCTGAGAATCAGAAAGCCATTAGCTTGCTTAAGTGAAAAGTGATTGAAAACGCTTAGTCAATGGCTCCGCCAGCGGAAGACATGGGCAATATATTTCTGGTACGAATGCCTACGCTTCTTATTTACTCTGCAGGGGTAAATTAAGTCAATAAACGACCAAAATGAACTGAACCGACCGCTTTTCAAAGGTTATGCCGCCTGTAAAAAGCCTGCACTGAACAAACGAACGGCTCTTTTTGTCTCGACAAGATAAAAGCGCTCTTTGTTCGTTTCTGTTCTTGCGAAGTGTTAAGACTCCTTAAGAAAGTGACATCAAGCTATTAAACTCGATAAAAGCCAAAACTTAAAATGCAAAGAAATATTACGAGTTAATAATACGTGTAAGATACAGCAAAATAGTAAACTACATCAATTGATCTATTGTTGCTGTAGTTTGGACGTGATATATTGGACTTGAGACTAACGGGTAACATTTAATCAAAGGACTGTTATGAAGCCCAGTTTTTATGCATTAGGGGGTGGGTCAACAATTCTTTGTTTATTCCTCCTACGCATGCTCGTAAAAGCTCGAGTGTCACGTACAAAATGGGTTACTTTTGTTGAGCTAATCTCTCTTGTCTAAAAGTATTTATATTGTTTCTGCCAAAACATAAAAAAATCTTTTCGAGATTTACTTTCAAGTCCTTTTCGTTTTCGTATTTAAACAAGTAAATCGTGTTATGTGATCATAATTCTCGGTGGTTCGGCGCAGACAACTTGACTGGGAGATATTTTAAAACAAAGAACTAATTTGGTTAGAGGTTTATTACAACAGATGTATACTCTGTTTGCTGTTATCAACTACACAGTTATAATATAGCACGACCATAATCTGGTATACGGTTATATTTCTTATTTGTACGTACAGCGATAATATCGAATATAGAGTTAAACCGAGAAACTACTCATGCTTAAAATTAAATGAATGTTGCTTTACAGTTTACGTACGTGTTACTTTAGAAAACTGGATGGCAAAAGATTTGCTGTAACAATTCAAAAAATGGAATGACGCTTAACAATTGTTTTAAAAGTCTTAAAGGAAAAAGTTCAAGGCCACATTGACGCACATTTTTTGCTTTGTAAAAACCGGCCCCATGATGGGCAACGTTTATTAGCTGCAAATGATGAATTAAAATTATATGGCCGGCTTTTAGTTTTGCTTAGAAAACTGGAACGGCATTTGCGGCAGATGAAGTTTCTGAAGCTTTTTCTCTTGTTCTAAATTCAATTTAGGATTCACTTCTGTGTAATATGCAGAACAATATAAAGCAAGTATCTCAATAAACCGATAAAAATCTTTGTAATTCGTACAATTTAGGGCCAAGGTTGTCTCATAAACTTCGGAAAATTCAATGTCAAGGCCAGAGACACAGGGGCGCTTGAATAACGTATCGGACCGTTAACTCTGGAATTTTAAACAGCTCCCTTTTGTCTGGTTGTAATATATGAGTTCATGCTTATCTGCCTCTTCAGTTGTGTTCAGTTTATAAGATTAACAAAACTAATGGTTTGCCTCCAGCTTCTTCAAAAGTAATTACGTATGACTACAAAAGTAATGCTTTGGCCAACTGTGAAAGATAACATCTAACATTTAAGAACTACTCAATATTCTATTAAGTACTTTTGAAACGCGAGAAGGCTAATAAGATTTGACATAAATCATTGTTAGATTGTTATCATGATTCAAACTTTGTCATTGTTATTACTAAGGAAAATTGTTAGTTTCTATTACGAGTATTATAGTAGTATATTATAAAAATATTAATGGCAACTTGGTGCGATTCTCTTAATCAGATGGGACTCATTGACAACAATTTCACATAGAGAAATGAAAAGAAAGATATCATTACAGGAAATAGCTTCGTCCAATTTGTCAAATCATTATCATCACTATCGTCGTCGTCGTCGTCACTATCATTATCAGCATCAATATTTTTGCCATCGCCATCGCCATCATCATCATTATCAATTGCCATCTTGTTGTTTCTCTTACAATGCATTTGTTAAGCAGCTTATATATATTTGAAGTTTTAGTTTTTTTATTATTAAAAATTAGTATCGTATAACTTGATTTTAATTCTTATTCTTATAATCATTATCATTGTTATCATAGTACACTTTGTGTTATTGTTCTTGATTACACTCACTATTAGCAGTGCCGTAGCCAGACCAAACGGCCAACTGAGGCAGGCGGGAGTTGCTAGGGGGGTTCGGGGGCATGCCCCCCCCCCCGCCGCGACATTTTGAACTTTAGGGTCTCGGGAATGCGATTTTCAGCGTGGGGTGGGGGGGTGCGTAAC
>JAOCPT020598036.1:0-10300 GCA_026546935.2 Palythoa grandiflora | reverse complement strand
TATTACCACATCTGAAACAAAAAATCTTATTTCCCAAGAGGATTGTATTGGGAAAACATTGAGGGCAGCGGTTTGGGTCTATAGCACATATAAAAACTAAAACAAAAAAAAAATTAATAAAGGACATTTTAATGAGGTAGGAAGATTGCAATGATAATTTTAGATTAACATGAAGAAGTTGTCGTTTAAGTGATGGATTTTTCCAGATGATGTGGAAAAACAGTCAGGCATGTTTACATTCCAGACTGATCAGGCCTCGATCATCCGTTTCAACTAAAAATCAAAGAGACTATTCCAACTGGAGCGTTACCATAAGTCTTTGCGATACTTATAGTTTAGTTATAAATGATAGAGCTCACCTGAACAGTCTGGCCAAGGGATTCTTGATAAGGGAATAGAGGTCCAGGTACTGCTGCCACACATGTATACCATTGCGGGCGGGAAGGCGAAGTCAAACTTATTATTACAACTGGCCGTGCAATAACTGTTTGAAATTCCCCATTTATTGCATGCGAGAGCACCGTTTTTAGGAGCTGGGTAATCCTTGCACTTTTTTGCTACAAAAAAAATGAAAACGTCAGGTGAAACACAAATTTGGCAAGTTTACCATAGAAAACGGTTTTTAAAATACATTAAAAATCATTGTTCAACCTGAAGACAAAACCCTTATATTTAAAAATGTTACCCTGAAGTTTTCAAAATTGTAGATCTGGATGTCCTTCAAACAAAAATATAAATGAAGTCGAAAATATGTTACTTTGATTTTACTCCAACATAATAATTACACCGCCCCCCCTCCAAAAAAAAACAAAAAAATCCCAACTCCTCATGTTTGATATATTTCACAGCCCCCAAACAAATCATAACATGCTACAATAAAGAATTACCTTTCACGTGAACTTTGAAAACACACTTTCTGTTAACGTTTCCGGACTGATCAGTCGCGGTGTAATAAACGTAAGTCTCTCCCAGAGAAAACACTGACCCAGGTTTGTGATCAACCTGAACATTTGGATTAACACCGGAGTTATCACGGAATATCACCCGGTCCCAAGACACTCTCTCAGTGGCCCCAGTTGTCTCGACTGCTATATCTCCAGGACAATTGATAAAATATGGTGGAGCAAGATCTAAAGCATTGAAAAATTGCTATAAATGGGATACTGGCTAATTTATATTATAAATGAAACGAAATGAAATGAAAATAACAATGTTTAAAATTGTTTTGCCAATTGGAAAGGTGTCAGATGAGCTACAGGGTTATGAATATATACTGAGGACTAAGGTGTGAGTGGGGTTGCATTCTAACTACAATTTGTTAATGAAATTATTCGTCATATGGATGAAAATGAGAGAAAGCCTAGGCCGTGTAGTATTATTGACTCGTATGTTTAAGAAAGAGTTGCAGGGCTGACTTTTGCATGCATTCCTATAAACTGGTTTAAAAACCCGTTATTATATAATCTTTACTACAGAAATAAATGCATTTTGTTTATCTTTTGTATTTACTTATATAATCTTTCGCAATTTTAATAAGTCGCTGGCCTTGAAACATTTTTGCCAGTCTGTATGGATTTTGCCTTTTTTTAACAATCTAAAAATGTTTGATGAACCAAGACTTGAACAAAATAATATACAAGCGATATTTCACAAGTTTTTAAAAGTCACGTGGCTAGTGACGTCATCGTCTTAGATCTTGACAGCAAATTCTGGTACCTCTTTATGAAGAGTTTTGAAATGTCATCTGACCTACGGCATCATGGACTACCATACGTTTTGATCTTTCTATGCATGATTTAAATCTTACTTTAGCCGCTGCACGCTTTTACCGTAAAGTAAAAAAGATGCTTTTATATTTATGGATGATTGGTATTATATTTGTATGTGATTTCCTGATTGTTTGTATTAAGTTAGTGGTAGCAAAATGAAGATGATAAATTACATAAAAACCTTTAACTTCAATATCAAATGAGCAGTGTGCCATCCTTCCAGAGTTGTCTGTTACTCTATAAGTTACAGTATGCGAGCCGATTCCAAACTCTCTTGGAGACTGAAAATTGCTGACAAGGTGTATTTCCGCTGTAGGATCCGCCGCCTGGGAGTTATCAGAGTACGAAGGTTGGTCCCACCTCACAACAGACACAGCTTTAGTGGCTGATGTATTTGTAACAATGTTGGCCGGACATTTGATCTTCGGCGGTTCGTTATCTGTGAAAAGTAAAATGTGTTTCGTCATATCGTTTTCCATCACATGTATAGTTGTGGCATGTAATTCCCATTGGGACTTCTCACTCAATATATACCCGTTAACGCATTTGAATATTTACGTAATGCCTTCCAAACCGATTCACAACTCCGTCCAAGAAGCCCCAAATATCAAAACACCACAAACATTAAATATTCAAAGTCACCCAGCCGATGCAGACTGATTAAAAACAAATCTCGCGGGCAGCTATTGAAAGCAAAATAATAGAGGATTAATGTATTTATTGTTTCCTTTTACAACGTCGATTTCACTTCTTGCTTGGATTTGCATAACCTTTATAAATTTTTTACTTTGAAAATTGTTTATAAGTTCTATAGTTTTCGAATGGGGAAATGTCAACACTGCTTGGCTGTACTTGGTTTACAATGTTTGACTCGAATTAAAACTAGAAACATTACGCGTGATGGTGCAACCATTAAATTAAAATAAAAGAATAATCGGGCAAGTTTGGGTAAGTCGTTCAAAACAAAAGAATGACTTAGCATATTATTCATGAGTATCGTCTTATAGTTCAAAGTCTAAGAATCTACAATCCGCATACAATCCGCTCAGCATTTTGTTCATGAGTTTAGAATACAAAAGAAATTATTGATTTAGGACGTATGACGTCATCCTAGGATGATGTATGCGTGCTCTTCACTTTAACTCAAAAATACGGCTAATTCGGTATATACTATACCACTGGCGGCGTCGAACCGATTATTTCTCGGCTGTAGTGCAAGATATGGCAAAGAAACTTTCTATCTAAGTCATTTAAGTGTAAATTATGAATATTAATATAGGAGCAGGACCTAGGGAAGTAGAGTTTAACTTCCTTTAAAAAATGGTCTGAGTAAAAACAGGCAATCTCCCTTTGTTCTTCTGCATTTTCCTTATCTTGCACCAGAATTTTTATCTTTCGTAGTGAGGATACACCAACGTGTCCCGTGAGCAACATCGCTTTGAAATAAAATTTGGTGAAACTTTACTTTAAAACATTTTTTTTTGTGTTAGAAAAATTTACTCATCATAAGACTCCAAACCAAAATCCAAGAGAAGCTTCTGAATTTCTATGTTCCTCGCACTGAATTTTTCTTAACGTTAGATTAAGAATTAAGTTTCCACTGGAAGGGAATGAATAAGTGAACTAAAAAGAAAAACATTTGCTTGCATGTTATGATGTGTTTAGATATTTCAAAATTTAGGCAGCAAGATTGATGATTTGATAATATCGCATTTCTAAGGACGTTTATGCATAACTTCCGCGACCGCTGACCTATCAACTTCTTACTCTCACCATTACTTAAAGTTAATGCTTTTCCAGCAAGTGATATATTCTGTTTGTTTCGGAACAGTTGTTCAGATTTTACTCACCGATACAAACGCTGAACGTGCTAGTCCACTGACCGTTGGCCGCGCAGAACCTGGTGTTGATACGGCTCTGGCTAGTTCCGTTAAACACGTACCCGGATGGGCACTCGAACAGACATCTTGTGTTGTACCTGCTGGGACCCTCCACACAGGACGGAGGATCTACCTGGCTCAACGAGATTGAGTTCAATTTGGGGCAAAGCAAGGCTGTTAGGCGGTAAATAAAAAAAGACATGAAACATTACTTTCATTATGGTCGGAGAGACTGGTACTGATACTCTGACATCCTGAAATTCGCATGCTAACTTTTATGAGGCATTTATAGCCCTGATTCCCACCAAAGTCTAAATAAGATTGAAAGACTAAGTCACTAAAAAGATGTTGCAAAATGTTTATCTTACGTTCGCAAACTGTGCTGTTTCCTGACCATGACTTGTCGTGCGCGCACTGCCTGACGGGAGTGCCTTTGAGCACATATCCGGGATTACAAGTGTACCTGCATCTGGTTTTGTAGGTCAGTACGCCATTGTCGCCTCCTACACAAGTTCCAGTGTTAGGGTTCGCGTTGATGACTTTCAGTGGGAGACATTCTACTCCTGTTAAACAAATTTCAGGCAAGTTTTGAATTGGTTAAATATACGAGGGTATTCACCACTCTAAAACTTGGTTACGTAAACGATTCAAGAATGCAATGCTGCTGTTTTTGTTTACAGCGATGTACGCTTTGCAGTATATAATTAGGTTTGTTTAAGCACATTACATGTACAATACCTTTGTATTCTAATATATCACTTTTATAAACAATACATTATGAGATTAGCATTTGCAGCATTGATTTCTGGGATTGCTTGGGGAACTATACCCACACCTTTTGCGGTTCTCGGAGTAAGAACTGCTATAGTCAAGACTGATAAAAACAAATAACATTTATAGGCGAATGTTTGTTCTGAATATCGAAGAAAAGGATTGTAAAAAAAATGTAAAGGCTCTATTCTGGAACTGCTATGGTTTCCATCTGTTCCTTATTCATTTCATTTGCTTCAGCTTTAGATAAACAAGGTCATGCGGCTTATACAGGCCGACAAATAGTTCAGGATCAGATCTGATCTTTCCTTCCGTGTCTGCTAATTTGTAATCGGTTTAATTTTAGTAATTTACTGCGTTCCACATGTCTACATTCCTTCAACCCGCGAAAACGCAAGAAAATGATCAGATGCTTACAACAAGTTTTGCAACCAATTGGAAATTTATATTATAAATTATTATTACCATTATTATTACCATTATTATTATTATTATTATTATTATCATTATTATTGTTATTATTATTATTATTAACATCATTATCATCATTACTATTGTCACTGTCGCTGCCGCTGTCCCTGTCATCGTCATCGTCATCGTCATCGTCATCGTCATCGTTATTGTCATCGTAATCATCGTCATTATTATTATTATTATTATTATTGCACTCTATCTTGATTAATTAACATATCATTGGAACAAAATAGAGACACAGCCTACTTCAATTTGACCATAGCAAATGATAAAAAAATTACCCTTGATGTGGCCACACAGGCACGCCTTTCTTGAATATTAAAAACTACTGTAAATCAATTTCGGGTTTTGTTCTTTATGTCAACGAAGTTAAAATTGTACAACATCATATTTTGTACCTGCAATACACTTTTCCAAAAACGAAATTTTATTATATCGTATATTAACTTATCACCCAGCTATTTTGCGTATTGAAAGTCAATGTCTTCATAAAAACTGTCTGTATGGAGCAAAACGTATTGTTAGAGAGCTTGTGCGTTTTCGACTCGAATGCGCGCTCTCATTGGGCTACATCGAGGTCACGTGGATGAGATCAAATCAAATATTCCCCTGCTGGTCAACATCTCGTATATTGTTGACCAGCCGGCATTTAAAAACAAAAATGGAGCCGCCAAAGAAACGTTTTGTTCATCTAGAAGAAGATGAAACTGGAGAACTCCTTGCAGAAAAAGACTCCAAAAACACTCAAAACGCCACAAGGACTTCTGTATCAACTTTATACATGTTTCTGCACTCTCGTTCTTGTAATGAACTTGTTAAATGTTTTAATAATTGTGGTTTATTTTGTTTATGCTATATAACAAAACACTTAATGACTGCTCTCTCGGGAAACATCTGTTTTGTTTCCCTCGATTCTCGATGTTTCCCTCGACGAAACATCGAGATTCGGGAAACAAAACAGATGTTTTCCTCATGAGCCGGTCATAAAGTGTTTATTGTTGCCTGGTTCACTTGACAAACTCTCTCAAGTTGTATTAACTCTGTTCGAACTTGACTCTTTATCCTCTAAAAGTTTTGTTCTATTGAAGTACTATGTAAACAAATGGCATAAGGAAATGATCGCTTATACATACTTCGACAGAAAACGTCATCGCCACTCCACCTTGCACGTCCGTGTGAGTCTAGCCTGCACGATCTGCGTCCATTTCCAGTCAGTTCATATCCTTCATCACACACCACTTCACACGTGCTACCATATTCCTGCTTGCATGTGCCGCCTATAATTTGACTGTTGTTTGGTTTAGGAAATTTATCACACAGTTTCACTGCAACGGAAACAAATGCAGATAGAAGAAAGTTGTAAGTAAAACTGAGTGGTGAAACTGGAATTTCTCGCTTAAGCAACATAGAGATCACTAAATTGAAAATATCGCGACGGGGTTTATAAAGCATTTAAAACCCTGGAAAATGACTTAACTTCATACACAGTAATTTTTTTAAATAAGAACAATGAGGCTTGAAATTGTCCAATAATTAAGAAATGAAAGAATAAACGAGGAGCAGATTCAGTTTTAATGAAATATTTTGTTCGCAACGTAATTGCTTTCTGCAACTGTAACTTTCCATTTTGGCGAAAACGAACTGGTGGTCCCAAAAGCATCAGTCCCATGCTGGTATAATTAGTCTGATATTAAAATTTTCCCATACAAAGTCTTATAAATTTTAGTCAACATTTCAAAAACGAAAATATTAGAAATAAAGTTTACTTAGCTTGAGTTCACCTTGTGTTTGTCTCTTCTGTGTATTTTGGGCGCGATTGGATATGCTTTAGAGGGATTTTTTGCGATCGCTCTTCCACACCTTGTAAGACGAAGTTAAGTGAGGCTGGTGAGTTTGATTTGAACCCTTCCCCATGGAATTCCTGTAATACACTTCAAATCGACAGGAAAATCGGTCGACATATTCATGAACAAATGCTTTAAACATCCATTGCCATTTTGAACCCAGTAGCAAAAATCCGCTCAAAAAGACGATTTTCATCACAAATTTCCACCATTTCTATTTTCGGACGAATCGCACTGGACGTTGCTGAGACACCAACGGTTGTTGAACCACCGCGCCTTGACAAAATCCAATGACAGATTTGCAAGCAAGTCTAGGGTCCCCAAAGAAAATTTGTCGCAAGTCGATTGTTTTTTCGTTCAATTGTAGATGAAGATCAAAATTTAAAAATTTTGGTACATTTTCATCACTGTCGCTTAAAACTCTACTTTTAATGACGTTGCAATTCCAGCAAAGAATCAAACGAAAAACTTCGATAAATGCTTCAAATCAATATAAATATCGACAAGTCTCAGAGAAAATCTTTTGCAGATCAGTGATCACAACTGACTTGACTGTTTGTGTAATTCAAATTTTTAGCTTGATCTCCGAATACAGGTAACAAACAATCGACTTCTAATAATCAAAATAATTTGTGAAATACTCGAAGAAACATCCTTCTCAGATCAGTGACCACTGCAGCTTTAACTGTGTTATTGAAATTTAAAGTTTGACCTTGATCTCCAGTTGAACGAAAAGAACGATCGACTGGGGAAAAATCGTCTTTGCGGACCCTAGACTTGCTCGCAAATTTGTTCACCTTGGTACCCTGGTGGGGTTCGATTTTGTTGAGGCGCGGTATCTAAACAACCGTTGGTGTCTCAGCATGCGCAACGTCCTGTGCGCTTCGTCCGAAAACAGAAATGGTGGAAATTTTAGAGGAAAATCGTCCTTTTGAGTGGATTTTTACTAACCGATGGATGAGTTCGAAATGGCAATGGATAATTACAGCATTTATTAATGAACATGTTGGCCAATTTTACAGTCGATTTGAACTGTATTACAGGCATTATCGTGGCTAGCATGGGGAAGGGTTCAAATCAAACTCGCCAGGCTTCACTTCGTCTCAGAAGGTGATAGAGCGATCGCAAAAAGTCCCTCTAAAACTCCTCCAACCGCGCCCTAATTACACATAAGAGACAAACACAAGGTGAACTCAAAGTAAGTGAACTTTATATTTCGAAATTTTGACTAAAATTTATAAGACTTTGTAGGGGAAAATTTTAATATCAGATCAACTACCAGCTTGGGATGCCTGTAGTGAACCGAGGATATTAGTATGAAGTTTACCAGGCATTCTATTCAGGAAAAAGAAGACAACAGATGTCTAATATTTTGCTGCATTTTCTTTCTCTTTTTGCTGGAGGTTTTATTTCTCCAGCTGAACGATTTATCCATGTCAGACATGGTTGACCTTTCTCGATGTTGAAAAAGATTAATTGTTCTGATTGGCCGCTTGTTGCCATGGTACACGATTGAACGCAATATCATCTCCTTGCCAACAGGGAGAATATTGACAAGCCGACACCCTCTGGGGATCCCACGAACTAAACGCAAGCGGAGCGCCTTTTTAGAATCGCATGACCTTCGAACTTTATAATGGTTTTAACGCTGTCAAAAATGCCTTCGATACGTAAGTTGAAATAGACAAAGAGTGCGATAGAAATATTAACTTTGAATTTCCTAACCGATGGAAAATACGGTAAGTAGTCTCTAGGGATAGTTGATGCTATTAGCCAGTACTTTATATGTTTTTTCATTTCATTTTGTCATTACTCTCCCTGCCAGCTAGGGGATGATGTGGCATTCCATTGCGTTGTATCATGGCAACAAGCGGCAAATTAAAACGACTTTTTCAACATCGGGTAAGGTCACAAAGCTCAGATGTCTGACCGTGACTGACCTGGATAAATCGCGCATCTGGAGAAACAAAAACTCGAGCAAAAATAGAAGGAAAATGCAGCAAAAAATTAGATCATATTTTATAGACAAGGATTTTAGTGCAATCTCTAAATGGGAAAATCATTGTCCTTCGGTGCTGTGTTCGTCGTGTAGTCACTGGAGGGGATTATAATGGAATTGTTGACCGAATTGGGGTTGGTGGGAACTGAAGTCGCCAGCCTTTATCTTTTCTCTTACGGGTGAAGGAAAAGACAACAATAAAAATTGCTTAATATGCCTGGATCAGCAGACTACTAAAAACAACATTAGACCAAGGTTAGTAAAAAATTTTTGAAAATCAAATGTGCGATTTTACTTCGCCATTGATTCCATACAAACACTCCATTTGTTAGTTCACAATGATTTTGTACCTGCTGGATTGCCTGTTATTTAAATCGTTGTGTGCTGGATGAGGCGATTTATCCTTCTAATTATAAAAGTTAAAAGCAAATTTTAAATTTATTGCTTACGTTTACACTCCCTATACTCCTTTGGCTCGCCCTCATAACCAGTAAAACATTTACAGTCTCCCCTTGATTCACTTTTTTTCTTGCTATGGCCTGAGTTTGGTGGACAAACGTCACATTGCAGGGCGTGGCCCACAAACGACTTGTATGTTGAGGGAGGGCATTCTGTAAAGGAAAACAAGGTGACAAATATATTTACAATATTTATGTCTGAAGCTTTTGTTCCATGAAAGAAATTCGTGTCTCAAATTGTTTCACGCTGTAGCAGCATAACTGAAGAAAGACCTAATTAGATACAACTATAATTCATTCAAAAATCATTCTTGATTTGTTAAAATGATATTGAAAATTAATTTTAAAATCCAAGCAAAAAAATTTATGTTTCAAGACGGTACAAAATTGATTTTCACCGGCGCTGAAATTTGATCAGTCACTGCATGCGATTAAACGCTAGCCATTAACTAACAAAAAAGGAAGACACTTCCATTTGCAAAAATCATTCTTGATTTGTTAAAATGATATTAAAAATTAGTTTTAAAAAGCAAAGGGAAATGTCTTATGTTTCGGGACGGTACAAAATTGATTTTCACGCTGAAATTTGAGCAGTCACTGCGATTAAACGCTAGCCATTAACTCTTTGCAAAAGACGTTAAATAAATTATTTGTTTGTTTATCCCTACTGCATAGTTGCGCTTTTACTAGTTCATAGAATTATGTCGAATAATCATAACTATACTTTACCATGACAGTCCCCGACATATCCACTACCATAGTGACCTTTTGGGCATGCGCATTTGTATTCACCGCTTAGAAGCCCGCATGCACAATCTGCCATGCCATCGCAATGACCACAAAGAGACCGTAACTGGTGTTGTAACCAATCTTTCTCGTATGGATCTGGCCAAAACAAGAGAACAAGTTAGAGAACAACATAACATAAAATTTTGGGGTCCAGAAATTTAAAATGCTGCTTAAAGTACCTCGCAGAAACAAACTTAATATCCTAAAAATCACAACTGGATTATATACATTTCGCCGATAAAAATATTATATTAAAAAGGTAAACTGTTAAAACTTTTAAAAAGTCACTAAACGTTTTCGATCAAACGATCATCTT
>JAOCPT020598000.1:0-10300 GCA_026546935.2 Palythoa grandiflora | reverse complement strand
GGGCTTTAATGAGGGACCTTTTTGTTAGAAGGCAGAGATCTTAACACTGTTCCAACCACGCCTCCATTCTGGGAGATGATAAGAAGGCAATCAGTGCAATAGCATGAGTGCATAAATGAACTAAGGACATGGAGAATCAAAGATCGGTTAATGTTAAATGATGATAAAACTGAGCTCATTTTACTCGGCACAAGGCACCAGCTAGCAAAATGAACATTAATACAATAATTGTTGGTGACCCTCTAATTATAAAATAACCAGGCGAGAAACCTTGGCTCCTGGTTCGATGCTAAACTGAACATGCAGCCCTACATTAAATGATCATGTGGTCGTCATTCTACCACCTTCATAACATTAACTGCATCTAAAAATTCTTAAGCCCAGATGAAGCAAAGGCCATAGTCCATGCATTTGTCAACTCGCGTATTGACTACTGCGATAGCTTATTATATGGTCTCCCTGCCTACCATCTCAATATAGCTCAGCGCATGCTAAATGCTGCAGTGAGGCTAATATATAAAGCTCCGAGGTTCTGCTGCATTACACCAACTGATGCAGGAGCTACACTGACTTCCTGTTAAAGAACACATTTCCTTCAAAATTCTACTTCTAGCTTTCAAGGCTATGTAGAAGGCTCCAGAGTACAGATGGGACGAAACAATGCTAAAGTGTGAGGGGCGCTATAGTTACAGTCATCTGTTGGAGTACTATTAGCAATACCATCATGCCGGTTTAAAGTGACTCTGTCGTTTCTTTGGAATGTGCTACCACGTGACATTAGAGATGTTACCACCATCTCTAAATTTAAGCAGAAACTGAAGACTTATCTCTTTAAACGGGTTAATATTAGTGTTATTTTGTACATACTGTATAATACTGTACATAATTTATTAATAGATTTAATCTAATTTTATAGTGATAGCTTTACGGTTATTTTTTTCGCATATTCTTAGGCATAAAATTTTTTAATTATTTTACGTGTATTGCTAGGTGCATTGGATTATTTTTATAATAATGCGCCAGATAAATGATTAAATTATTATTATTATTATTATTATTATTATTATTATTACCACCACTGCCACCATCACTACATACCACTACCCCCCATCACAACCACAACTACCACTGCTAACACTACCACCAAGTGCTGCTACGTACCACTACCACCACTACTGCTACTACCACCACCACTAACTCTGCTATCACTACCTCCACGACTACAACCCCATTATCATCACCACAACCACTTATGTGTAATGTGAATGTATCTGTATTTGAAGGGAGCTCTGGCGAGAATACTCCACCGTGGAGCAGTCACTTCAAAGTCAGAGAGAAGAATGTCGCAGGGTTGAGCAGAATCTCAAAAGCTGTTTCAGCAAGGTTTGAATACTAGTATAATAATTTATTATTGACAGCAGGAGAAACTTCAGTATTAAGGCAAATAAGACTGGTCTATACAGCAAATAGGAGATAAGTCTAATAATCTGATTGATGGAAGTAATAATTTTATATTGTGGTGTTTTTTTTTGAGATCTGGAATCCATCAAATTACCTACTCAGATTGGCAGGACAGAGGTCTGGAATGTTACGGAAAGGAACCCGATTCCAGATCCCCAACCAACTGTGGTCTATAACATGGGCTCATTCTTAATTAGTAATCAATCAATTGATTATCAGCTCTCACGAAAGTTTCAGAATAATTCCGATCATTTCCGAACGTTTTCAACGATTTTTCAAAATTTTTTTAAAATAACAAAAATTTGTTAAAATAGTCCTATACCATTTCCAAAGTTTTCAAACACTTCTGAAGGTTTTCCGAAAATTTTGAAAAGTCTTAAAAATGCCTCAGAAATGTTTTCCAACAAGTTTTGAAGATTTCAAAAAATTCCAAAGATTTCCTAATACCTCCAAATATTTCCGAAGATTTTCTGAAAATTTTCAAAGAGAGGAAAAAAGTATATCGTTATTTACTAGCTTATGGTCAGTCCGTATACTGAGAATCTGTGAGCTCAGTCTTGAAAATGCTTCCCTCAGTCTTTGACCTTGGTCACAGTTTTTCACTATACGGAACTCACAGCCAGCAAGTAACATACATGTATATACTTTACATGCATGAAGATTGCATTGTAAACAAAAAACAGCACAGATATGTTAAATCGGTTTGGGCTGTAGTGGTTTCAACCCAACCTTTAAAACAGTTCTTGCCAGCAGTCCATCTTTGCTCATGTTAAGTTTGTTGTAGGCTGTCGTGAGTGGACTGGAGTCGGTGAAGCGAATTGTAGATGAGAATAAGATTTGTGGAGTTTATGGTCCTGTTATTGAAAATTTTACCTGTGCAGAGAAGTTCCACACTTGTGTTGAAGTAACCGCTGGAAATAAGTAAGTTTTTGAAACTACAGTAATTATTTCTCAGAAATGGCTATCAAAATTAATTAATTGTTACAGTATCTAAGTGTGTTTTGATAAAAGTCATAAATTGTGACAGTACTTTAGGCTAGTAGTTATAGAAGTTAAGGATGGTCACCCATGTACTATTGTGACATTAAAATCCTGTCTTAAAACCAGGGCTCGATTTTAAGTAAAATTTCTTGTTGTACACCAAGACTTATATTTCAGTCTTCCCCCAAAAATTCAGGTCGTTCTAAACAAAAGTGACTCAAGCAGTTATAGTGAGTGTTTGTTTCAGTGTTTTATAGTTTCTTTCATTTAAAATTTCAAAGTAACAGATTGCAGCTGCATTTTAATATCAACTGATGCGATGTTTTTATGAATGTAAGTATTCAGGCAAAAATGAACGTATGCGTTTTAGCCTGATCTGAGCTGAGTCTGATTACTGCAGTATGGAATGTGTGTGTTTTGTTTTTCTGCAGGCTTTCACAGATTATTGTGGACACAGACAAGACAGCAACAGAAATTTTATCACATATGAACAAGAATAAAATGCGAGGAGAAGTAGCTTTCCTGCCACTAAATAGACTTCGCTTCACCCCACCTCAGTTTCCAGAAAATTCAAATGTAAGTTGATCGACATTACCTCTGTTATAAAATAATTATGTAGCCCAAAATGAAATTGAATAACATTAAGTAGTTATGTAGCTTAAATGTTGTTGAGCAGCAATGTCTCTAAGGCTTGTGCGCACTAATGCACCTTCACTTTGGCCCCGCTTTCGTTGACATTGAAAATGCATTGATCAGTACCATGTCCACACTACCATATTCGTAGTATTTTTAACTGCCCACACTAAAATGCTAAAACGCTTGAAAACGCTGAATTGGGTATGTGTGACAATAGTTAAACAATGTGCGCATGCTCAAAAGAGACGCCATGTTTGATTTTGCGTGGCTGAGTACCGTGGGTACCACTTGTATAATACGGATGACATTGCTGTTTTCATTTTGATGCGTTTTTATCTGTCCACATGAAGGCAATCTGCATGCGTTTTCATTGGACCCACTTGCGAGAGCATTTTCACATCGATGGGGTTTTGCCAAAAAGCACTCGGCATCTTAGTGTTGACAGAAGTTCTAAACACATCGAACCATATGCGTTTTCAGTTGAAAACATACTAGAGTAAACAGAGCCTAACTGCCAGTAGTCAGTTTATTTATCCAGTTACAGTATGTACAGTATTAAGTCAGATTTGTACTGGCAACGTTTTAGAAGCAAACTATTATAGAGCTTTTGAATCAGAGCCAATCTGTTTTTAAGCTTTGGTACAATAAAACCAACAAGCTTTAGAAATTTTAAATCTGGTTTAGAAATTACAAACAACACTGTTTGTAAAACCACCATAAATGAATTTCGCTTCAAGGCAGTATTACTTCTGTTATTATTGTAACTATATTGCTTATCTTGTTCTATACTACATATGTACACTTGATGCACTTGAATTAAACACTGAGGACGACAAAGGTTTCTGCTGAGCCATGTCAGTAAAATTCAAATTCAAATTGAAATGTGTTAATAATCGTTCTTTTTACTAAAATTTACTATGAGGTAGTATTTATAGTAAAATGAGTAATGGAGAACATTTTTATAACTATTGAATTCTCCTTGGAAACTTTGTTTCATTTATCATTGCAGGATGTTATACCACTGATTAACAATATTGATTATCATAAAGACTATGAAAAGGCCATGCAGCTTGTTTTTGGAAAAACATTGATTTGTCGTGACCTTGATGTTGCTGTAAAGTTTGCCAAGTCTGAAAATGTGGATTGCATAACGCTTCAAGGTAATGTTCCATCCTTTGAGTTTTTCATCGTGTTGTACTAACGCTTGCGAGAGGTGGATGTGTTTGTAACTGTGCTACATAGGTTTGCATGTACTATAATTATTTTCCCTTCCTAGGTGACTAAGTAAGCTGTCGTGGAGCCCTAATAGGAGATATTCAACACCAAATATGTTTACATGTACTATCGTTATTTTTCTTCCCAGGCGATCAAGTAAGCTGTCATGGAGCCCTAACAGGAGATATTACAACACGAAATATGTTTACATGTACTATCTTTATTTTTCCGTCCCAGGCGACCAAGTAAGCCGTCGCGGAGCCCTAACAGGAGGGTATTATGATAGTAGAGCATCACGTCTTGCTTTGCAGAAACGGATATGGGAACTTGAAGATAACATCAGAAATGAAACTAAAAAAAGGGAAGAGTTGAATAAGAGCCTCCAGGAAACTGGTATCCTTTTGATACTTAAGATTAGAATTCTTGTCAAAATGATGAATGTTTCAATTGCAACTCTTGCATATGGCACCTTTACTGTGGCGTATTTGCTGCAGAGTTCCAGCGAAAGTTCATCCCAGCCAGATCGACCATTTTTCTTCTTTTTGGCGTCATTTTCCAAGGGAGTGAAGGTATCATCTGTTGAACCCCACAGAAAGTGGAGATACTCACCAGTACTATGAGTCAGAGTTACTCTTACACCTGGGAAATGGTTTACAGTAACATCGATTGCATTATTTGAAAACTTCATGTATCACTTTTATAAGTAGAAATGGGGTGTTTTGTGCATCTAAGGATTCTGACACCTTGTTGTTGTGAGGTACGTAAGGTTGTAAGTTAACATGGGCGGCGGAAGAAAAAAAATTATTTGGGGGGGCACAATGTAAATTGCAAAAGTTTGTTATTACCCCATCCTTCCTCCCTGAATTTCTATTCAAAAGTTGCTGTTATTAGCCAGATTGTTATTGGGGGGGCTGGCCCCCCAACCAAAATATTTGGGAGATGAAGTGCCCCCCGGCCCCCCCAGTTCTGCCGTCCATGGTTAACATTTTCAAGATGGCAGTTTAGCTTTTAAAACCTTAGTGGCAAAAATGAGTATTGAGGACAGAAGCTCTAGAACAAAATTAAAGATAACGTATACATAAGCCAATTATTGTTTCTAAACATTAAAATATGGAGCTCAAAACAAATTTGTGTGCAAGGTAAACAATTTTGTTGGAGCCCATGACCTTAACATCAATTTTGTCTCATAAGACGGTCACAGTAAAAGGCACGAGATCTCTCAGTCTGAAGAAGTTGCATCTGTACTTGCAAATCTGTTAAGTTGATTTTTGACAAATTTTGCTTTGTTTATCGAAAGTTGTAATAAATGAACCCCAAGAAGTGATACTTTGTATCTTTTATATATAACATCAACTAAACCAGTTAGTTTGTTTATTCACTTATTTTGTGTTACTTATCTCTATTTGCTTTATTGTATTTTCCCGCCAGTTTGCTTTTATTATTTAATTCTAGCATTGTCACCTAATTCTATACAGCCTAGTCATTACCTATTTGTCTTAGCTATAATTGTATCTCTACAATTCAGTACTCCATTGTATTTGGCTTGCATATTTGCATATATTCTAGTAGCTTTAATATTTTCCGCTAGTTTACCTGACGATGTCGTCGTGAGGATGACAAAACGTCGTTTTTTATTGTTAGTTTTTATATTGAATTATTTAAAACTGTTTCTAAAATTAATTATAATAATTAGTTGATATATTTTTTCAATTTAAAAGATGTACCAGGAATATGTTCAAAGTATAGAAAAGCAAGAAAAAAACAATTGCAAACCTGCATCAATTTTATGTAATACAACAAATAAGGTAGGTGTATTATATGATTAGCTAATTTATAACTTAAGTAATTAAAATTGATAAATGATTAAATTATCTTCATAAGTATTATTAATTAGAATAATTTATTCTGATTGTGTTATATGTAGCTGCTGTTTTCTGTGAGTCAGTAATAGTGTAAAAGGTGGACCTTGACATGGTCTTAGTGAAACTTGTTTTCATTGTAAGTCAAAATATGTACATTCAGATGTCTACAAATCAGATTATCAAATAAACTCTGTGTGTGCCTGTGTGTTTTATAATACAATCATGGTTGTTCACATATTTAGTGGAATGTTATCACAAATTAATACAAACAATATGATTGGCTAAAGCACTTAATATACTGCTGCTTCATTGTAACATTTCATCATATCCATTTTGAAAAACCTTTATAATATGGCTTATATACACAGCTCTATCACTTAAATATGATTTGTGTAATAAAATGTGTTAACTTGGTGGTGTAGTTCTGAGAAGGACTGTTGTTGGTTCCATGAGGAGACCCTTTTCCTGTTAATGGTCTAGATTTACTAAAAAAAATCAACAGAACGACAATGCTTGTCACAATAAAATCGGTTACCTGTGTAGGTGCACTCGTGAAGGTCAAACTGATCAGTTACTGGTGATCGATAAGAATAATTACGTTCTGTGATTGGTGCGCTGTTGATAAACCAGATTAATTTTTTAATTGGCCTTATGCTAAATAGTTAGTTTTGGTCTTGAAAATAATTTAATTGAAAACATAGTTTAACTACATTATTTGGGAGTCTGAAAATGTGAAAATAACTCTAAAAACGAAAAAAAAAAACAATTTATTTTTCTGGACTATTTTGTAAAAAGGATGAAGTTCTGAATGCAACACTTAATTTTATTAACAGAGACTTTTTTGTAACATGACATTTTGACATTTTGATAACCCGAGTAGAAGTCATCTTCAGAGTCAGATGATTTGTGTGTTGTCAGAGGAGTGTATAAGTTCTGTGGTCATTGACCTGATTGGACAGTAGAGACATGATGTCATCTTCAGAGCTAAATGATTTGTGTGTTGTCAGAGGATCATGTAAGTGATGTGGTCATTGACATGATTGGTCAGTAGAGACGTGATGTCATCTTCAGAGTTAAATGATTTGTGTGTTGTCAGAGGAGTGTATTAGTACTCTGATCATTGACCTGATTGGTCAGTAGAGACGTGATGTACTTGACTCTTGAGATTGGTTGGTGTTTGGTTATTTTAATCCTGTTGATAATGTGTGATGGCAGCGTCGTTGGTGCAGCGGTAAGATCTCTGCCTTCTAACCACAAGGTTTTGGGTTCAATCCCTGGCTCAGCCAAGTGTTTGTGGCCTTCTTTTCCACCAAAATTGACTCAGCTTTCCATCCTCCCAAAGTTGATAATATGAGTACCAGCTTCTGCTGGGGGCTAACCTGCGATGGAAACTAAAGATGAACGTTGGCTCTGGCAATGTTTTTTTTTTAAATTTGTGTTATAACTTGTCCTTTAGAAAACCAAGATGAGAGATGAAAATACTTTGGTCAACACTCTAAATGAAGGTGTGTTCTAAGATTCCTTAAATAAAGTTAACTATCAAGGTTTTCAATGAGTAGGTGGCGAATGTTGAGGAATAGACCGGGTTAGTAGACAACTTGCACCAAAGAAGACATGAGGTAAAAAATCTTGCACAGGGGGCAGTTTCTGGACCCGCTGTGCTCTCCCCCAGGAAAATTTTAAAATTCGGACCTCACGAAATTACTGGATTGAACACAGACATCCATAATATCTGTTTTTATATCACAATTCATGGAAACACTTGCCACATTCAGACTAAAAAGACACCAGTTTGAAGGAATGCTATCTCAGCTATGACTTTATTATGATAACCTTCAATTTTATACCGATTTTCCACCAAAATAGGGGTGCTGGAATTGAGGTGGAGTAACCTCCATCTGCCAGCTCGTTTTGAAAACCCTGAACTATACTGTGACACTTTAACTACAATTTAAGTTTTACTTTAAGTTACTTGTTAAGTATGGACACATATCTGTACAAGGGGCATCAGAAAAAAGTTTCAGGCCCAGTTTGGGAAGCAAAGAAGTTCACTGTAGTCATTTTACTAAAAATTGTTGTTAAATTCTAACACACAGATACTTCAATTAATGTTTTCAAGGTCCGATCCTGCAAAGCATAATCAGAACTTTGCAATGGCTGAGAAATATGTTTCACCGTTATATGGCACATAACTCGTTCAAACAACTTACCAGGCTACTATTACTGCTGTTTTTCCTGTATGCCGTGTTCTGCAAGACAAACTCACCAGGTACACTTCAGTCTCATCTCATATGTATATTATCAGGCGTTCTAACAAGAGCTGGGTGGACATGTCATTATAATAATAATAAGCTGAAGCTAGATCCATTTACGATCCCAAGTGGCACATTGGAGCCGGTGCAACTTATCTCCTGTTTCTGTAATTTTGTAGTGGATGAGAGTCAATGACTCCCCCTGGACCGGACACTAATCCATCGCAGGTTAGCCCCCAGCAGAAGCTGGTACTCATTTTACCGACCTCAGGAGGATGGAAATCTGAATCAACTTTTGCAAAAAAGAATTCCATGCAAATGTTCAACACTCGGCAGAGTCAAGGTTTGAACCTGGGACCTTGTGGTTGGACAGTAGACATCTAACCACTGCTCCAACCATGCCACCGAGAGAGTAAATTTAAATGGAGAATGAAATGTTTAGGAGTAATCCTAAACATGCTATTCATTTACTTTTTTCTTTATCTGCATTTCAGGGCTATGGACAAAAGGTTCAGCTGCCTCAGTATTTTGGCAGGGTGTAGTGCAATCATGGAAAGCTTTGTTTGCACCGTATTATTTAATGCCAAGGCAAAGCTAAACAAGAGCTCATAAATCAGTTTCAAAAGCAAAACGTTGTGCCTAATGTGAAAGGTTAAATCCTTTTACGAGCCCGATAGTGGCCCATTAAAGCCAACGCATATCTCTGGTTACTGCAGTGTTAGGTGGATGGGTCAGTGACTCCCCCTGGACGGGACACTAATCCATCACAGGTTAGCCCCCAGCAGAAGCTGCTACTCAAAACTACAGCCACTATACTTGGCACAAAGGCCACTTTGGAAGCGGACCTTACCTCTTTCGTCTATATAAAGTGAGCCTGAGTGTTAGCAGCCACTATACTAGACATCAAGGCCACATGGGAAGCGGGCATTACCCCTTGCATCTATATCCTTATATAAAGTGAGTGGGAGTGTTAGCAGCCACTCTACTGGACATCAAGGCCACGTGGGAAGCGGGCATTACCCCTTGCATCTATATCCTTACATAAAGTGAGCCTGAGTGTTAGCAGCCACTATACTGGGCACCAAGGCCACATGGGAAGCGGGCATTATGCCTTGAATCTATATCCTTACATAAAGTGAGCGGGAGTATTAGCAGCCACTATACTGGACATCAAGGCCACATGGGAAGCGGGCATTACCCATTGCATCTATATCCTTACATAAGGTGAGTGGAAGTGTTAAGAGCCACTATACTGGGCATCAAGGCGACATGCGAAGTGGGCATTGCACCTTTCATCTATATCCTCAAATTAGAGTGAGCCCGAGTGTTAGCAGCCACTCATACTGGAATGTAAGAACGTATTTTAAGGATTGCAAGAGATGCCGCATATGCGGAATAAATAAAGATCTTTCATCAGTCACAATGTAGTAATACAAAATGAATCAATGAAGACTGATCTACCGCGTGAAAGACAGCTTTGCCAGTGAACCAATATGGTAGAGGAGCACGGAATAAGTCAGCATCAGTCGTGCGTGGACACCTGTTTCGCTCTTGTTGGAGCTCGTCAGCACAGCTAGATAAAAATAAGGAGCCGGCTCGAACGCTAGTCCCTTATTCATGCTTTGAGAAACTGTAACCTAACTACAAGCTTTGCTGTGAAATGGAAGAAAACCCAGAAACTGTTCAGTTAACGCAACTAACCAGAGCCTCAGGCCCTCGGGCTTTCTTCCTCAGCCAGAAAGCCTGATACTCAGGTTAGAACATAACTAGAGCTTAGATTTTTTCTGATTCCATTTACTGGCTTTTAAAAAAATATATATTTAAGAGTCACTGTCTGTAAATACCAAAGTTCGGCCGGGTCTCGAAAATTTCGGATTTTTTCATATTTTGCCC
>JAOCPT020597962.1:0-10301 GCA_026546935.2 Palythoa grandiflora | reverse complement strand
TGGGGATAGTGTGGGGATCTCATTTGACTGGTACATATACACCCTATGGGGCAATATTATTGTTCATTAGGTGTCCTAAGCCGCACTATGTCCGGGGGATGGGGATAGTGTGGGGATCTCATTTGACTGGTACATATACACCCTATGGGGCAATATTATTGTTCATTAGGTGTCCTTAGCCGCACTATGTCCGGGGGATGGGGATAGTGTGGGGATCTCATTTGACTGGTACATATATACCCTATGGGGCAATATTATTGTTCATTAGGTGTCCTAAGCCGCACTATGTCCGGGGGATGGGGACAGTGTGGGGATCTCATTTGACTGTTACATAACCCTTGACAAGACAACTTAATCGTATCGATCGAATTGTCTAATTGCACATACATTAAACCTCAATACAAACAAGTTGGTCGAGACAAGAGTAATCAGTGGTCAAGGTAAATTTTCCATTTCGTCAAAGAAAGGACAAATATGCAGGATTTCAATAAGTGCCGGTACTCCGCCTTAATTCACCGACTATTTGTTATAAAAACTGCTTAAAATTGAGGGTTACCTTTATAAAGTCATGGCAGAGCTAATGTTTCTAAAAGTTAAAGTTGTAAAGTTTTAAAATGAATAGTGAGGGGAAAAAGATGTCTGTGTTCAGTCAAAATATCACGCATTAACCAACTCAACCAAGTCCCTGATGGTGTAGTGGTTAGCACTGACTAGAATACAGGGAGACGTGGGTTCGATTCCCGCTCGTGGCATATACCAATTTTTTCTGACAACTGTTATTCAGTCAAAATACCTTGCTTGATCCAGAAAGCAAGAAAGTACCTTCTAAGAGACTTTTACTATAAAAAACCTGGGATCGATCAACCCACAAACTCTTCAGCCCTAGATATTTTGGCTCAGTCCTAATTGGCGAGAGTTGTCTGCTACCCAGCTATTACTCAATTTTTGCCACTAACTTCGATTCTTATTAGAAACCCTGAATACAGATGCATAATATGAGAGTATTAACCGAGCGCGAGGTCTGTATGGAAAATATCAGACCGAGGTTTTGACAGTAAGGACCGAGCGCAGCGAGGTTCGTACAAAAAAGACCGAGGTCTGATATTTTTACTTATAGACTGAGCCAGCGGGGTTATAATGATTCGTTTATTATATGATTATAAGAATTAACGCTAAAATTAGGAAGGCGACGTTTCGATTTCTGTTTGACACCATTATCAAGAACAAACTGATTATAGAATTAGCCATTTAATGTACAGAGTTCAAATACGCATATTGTTCTCAAACAAACTATGCTAATTAAAAAGAGAAATGAATTAAAAGGATAAAATCATGAAGCGAAGCGAAGTAAACAAAATATTTCAAAACAACTTAGAGCGAATCTTTTTGTTTTGTTTAGAATGGATTTTAAGTCACGAATAAGAAGCATCTCAAACATGAGAAAGACCCACTTATTTTTGCATTTTTTCAAAATATTAAAATGATTTGAGAGATTTGGTATGAGTATTTTAAATCTGTAATTAACTAGTTAATTCTGTAATCAGTTTTGTCTTCATAATGGCGTCAAGCAGACATCGAAACATCGATTCCCTAATGTTAGCGTTAATTTTTATACCAAAATTTATTATATTACTGCATGTTTTTTACTTTCGGTAATTTATCCCTTGCCTACGTCTACGGAAATCATCGGAACTATCCGTCAGTCTTCAGAAATCATCGGAACTATCCGTCAGTCTTCAGAAATCATCGGAACTATCTGTCAGTCTTCGGAAATCATCGGAACTATCTGTCAGTCTTCGGAAATCATCGGAAAGTTTCTTAAAGGTTTAAAAACTGTTTCTTATGAATTTTTGGATCTTGGAAGAATTTCTAAAAGTCTCGAAAGTGTTCGGAAGTACTTTAAAATATTTTTTTAAGTAATTTGGCGATTTTGGAAAATTTTCTTAAGATTAACATCCGAAAACCGGTCCGAATACGCGCATTTTGACAGACCGCGCGTGAACCAATCAGAATGCAGGAAATTGCAAGGTCATGTATTAAATTGAATTATTCAGCGCATCATGCATAAATTATCACGTCTAGACGTAGTTCCAAACTGAAAGCTAATATAAAAAAGCTAAAAGTAAATAGGAAAAGAAAATTAGACCTTTACAATGTTTACACTTAAAAGAATTCATTAACTTTTTTTCATGAAATGTAAACGTTAATGATACCCTTACCAATATTTATCCTTTGCGGATCTGTTTTGTTGTGTTAATGAGGTTTTAATGGTGTTTTAAATGCGCGTATAAAGCTTTTCAATAAGAGCCGGCGGACGGTGAGTTTTGCCGGTGACTCATCTTGTATTTGCCACCTACTTTAATAGAAAAACTGAATAAAATTGTCTACCAACATAATAAAGTCATAGCAGAGATAATATTCCTTCGAACTGGTAAGGCCTTTGACTGAAATATTTGCCTGAATTGTAAGGTGATTTGTCTGTGTTTCGGTCAAAACGATTGGTCAACAGCAGTTAAGTGACCATGTGTCTGCAGTCGTTTTTGAAAGGCTAAGAGAATTGCGACAAAATGAAAGCAAATGATTCAGGTAGAGTCTGGAAGGAGAAGAATAACTAATAAATATCGATTACGGTTCAGGTTGAGAAAACGTCCAGTTGAAATAGATAAGACAAACTAAACCTCAGAATTTATAAACAGTATCCAAAAGAAAACAAACTTAAGAATGCCTTCATGCAATACTGTATTGTACAGAGTATTATACATGGACTGTGGCTAAATAAGAAAAAACAAAAATCAGACACGTTTGTGTTCAGTTCAAATACTGTAAATCTCGGAACCTAAGCCCCGGTGCTTATCTTCACGCAAAGGAGTGGGGCTTATACACGGGCGGAGTTTTGCGTTTGAAACCAATCTGGCTAAAATTGTGAAATGTTGCTCAAGTAATCTCCGTCAGTCTACAATCAAAATGCAGTAAATAAACGTAATAAAAAACATATTACATACGACAAACCTTGCTGAATAAGCAAGTAGATTTTATTGCAATGTTATTTGTGCAGATAACAATTATACGTATCGGTGAATGCAAAATTAATGTTAAATCTCATATCTTGTAGACCAAACTGAAACATGTACAAGCCCCGGGCTTATATTCTTTATTCGGGGGTCTTGTACATGAGCGGAGATTTGCGTTGCAAATGATTTGTGCTAAAGCATCCCAGGGCTACCACAAAGGGGATGTAATACATAATTATATTCCAAGGTTAGCGGTACTCCAGTTCAAGCGATAGATTGTAGAAAAAAGCATTCTGAGATGTCCCTATTTTAATGTTACCGTATACCTTCAGGAGTGTTGCGTCAAAACGATACAGTGCATCTGTCTTAAACCGTAGATACCTAAACCCATATATCAAATTTAAGCTTATAGAGCTGCCTTTCGACATATGCTAAAAATTTTGAATTAAGATAAAATTTTAGATTTTTTTACGTTCTCTAAAACCGAACGACAAAATTGCCTTTCGAAACTTCCTAGTCAAAGGGAATTTGTTCGTTTCCCCCAAAATTTTCACAGTAGCTTCTTTAATGTATGAAGAACAAAAACGTGTCTGCGTTTTCTGTTTTTCGAAAAACGTTTTGTTTTAGAGCAATTTTTGTACGGTCTCTAGACTTTTTTTAACCTAATTCGAAAAAGCGCTATAACTTTTCTCTGCAATTGAATACGAAAAAACGCGGACACGTTATTTTAGCACTGTTGGTATGGAAACTGGCGGATTTATTAAATCATGAAATATCAATAATCGCTGGGACTTGTAACTTTCGAAAGGCGATTTTGTTGCTTATCTCTAGATAATTCAAAATTTTTAATATAGCTCGAAAACCCGCTTTATAAGCTTTATTTTGATATATAGGTTTAGGAATCTACGGTTTTTAAAACAGATGCGCTGTATCGTTTTGATGCAAAAACCCCCCTGAAGGTATACGGTAATCTTAATGAGAGGTAATTGTGCCCCGTATTGAATACTGTTATACGATATTTTAGGCATAAGTCAAAAAATACACAACTGAAACAAACCACAACCTCGTTTCTAGATTGGGGACTGGGCAATAACTTGGGGTGAAAGACATCTACAACAAATAGTTCGAGTGATTCGTAAATATCGATCAAAGAAAGTAATATAATCGCAGTTTCAAACTCGAGACCTGTGCGAATTGCTTGAAACTGTTTTTTGCTTTCATCCCGAGTTCATGCGCTTTCGCCAACCTGAAAACGAGGCTGTGGAGTTGGTGTAGTGGTGTATTCAAATGCATGTACCTTGATGTGTTGTTCACCGTGGACTCAGCATTAAAATAGTTCATTTCCGAATTATGCGCCATTGCTCACAAAGCCTTCAAGTCGAGGCTAGGTGCTAATTTCTGATACATTTGCTGTATGTTTGATAACCTGTCCTCGACCTCACGACTTTGTATGTAAGCAGTGGAGAGTAATTCGTAAAAAGCCAATTTGCCTGTATGTTCTCCACTTTTTCGAGTTTTGTCCAGTTTAACCATAACAGCGTCGCATCGTCGCAGATTATTGGCACAGGATACTGTCACCTCATCATAAGTGACCTTGAATCTATTACTTGCTGTTACAGGCAGTTCGCGTACAGGTGCAAGATACTAAGCCGTCACATGAAACTGATGATAGGCGTGAGCTAAAATAGAGAAGTGGAAATGTCTATCGTGAATATGAAACTGATTTCTGTATCAGTTGCGGAAACTTTTTTTGCCTCTACTCTCAATATTAGCCTCCATCTAGAGCTGACGAACCGATGGTCTAGTGAATAGCGAATGAGGAGATTTTATATTTAAAATGAAGATTAAGAATTTCCCGCGTATGCTGAATCGCAACACTTTGTGCCGTTTCACGGTCGACGAATTTAGTAAAATATAAGGAAGGAGGTTTTCTCGGCAATCAGTCATATTGTTTGACCATTTCGTACAACATAGAGATAGCTACCTGTTGTCGTAGAGTAGGTTTAATCAATCGTAAGTTCTCCAAACTGAGAAAATCTCCATCGATACAAATTGCTAGCGTTTGCATCAAAGACGTTCGTTTTGATACAGTCGAACTTGGTACTTTTTTTTATTTTTTTAGTTTGGTTTGTTTTTATTTTGTTTTTAGGTTTTTTTTGCAGAGCTTTTATACAACATGCGTCAGGAGTGAAGATAACCAAATCAGAAGTTTCGCTAATGTTTCGGACTAGTGCCTTCAGCCCCAGTGGTTAATCAGTACATTATGCAGGGGCCCATCACAGGGAGCGTCCATATTAAGGCAGAGCTCCTATTACAGTCGTAGAAGGGGGTTTTAGATACCAGGCGCCTATAACTAGAAGCGTCCATATAAACAAGGCAGAGCTGCTATTACAGTCGTATAAGGGGGTTTTAGAAACTAGGAGCCCATAACTAGAAGCGTCCATATTAACAAGGCAGAGCTCCTATTACAGTCGTAGAAGGGTTTTTAGAAACCAGGAGCCCATAACTAAAAGCGCCCATATCAACAAGGCAGAACTCGTATCACAGTCGTAGAAGTGGTTTTTAGAAACCAGGCGCCCATAACTAGAATCGTCCATATGGACTAGGCAGAACTCCTATCACTGTAGTAGATGAGATTATTCTAGAAACATATTTCTGGTAAAGCTGAGTTGGCTGCGACCCCCTGTTTACTGCTGTGATGAGGACAAGCTGAATAGAAAAAGACACCTAGTTGTGAGCTCCTGATAACCACGAATAATCAATTAAATTAGGGTTTCAGGGTCCAGCAACAACAACAACTTTAATAGTATAGGAAATCATGCAACTTCGAGTTCTATTTGCAATTTATTTGCATGGGTGAATTTTTTAAAAAGGATCGCAACTGCAAGTCAGCGAAAAATGTTACTCCCCTACTAAATTTTCCAGAGGTAGAGATACTCTAGATTTTAAAGCGCGATTCCAGTTTTTTGACTGTGGTAAATATAACTTTCAAAACTAGAACACATTGTCAGCTTGTAAAACGTTTGGCTGAAATTATTGCGGACGACTGAAGGAAGCCCGCAAACGAATCTAATCTCGATTTAGATTCAAAATTGTTCTGCGTGAATCGATCGATAATCGCTCGTTCTGTTTTCGAGAAGTTTTGAATCATCTCATCACGAGCGGACTCGACAGAGCGCTTCTGCACACGTGAAACCTACAATTGTAAGCCTGAAGTTGCGGTCCAGGCAAAGTTTTGAATGTTCACACAATCTTGTGTTTTAAGGTGCCAAAGTTTTTATACTAAAACTGCTTGGTTCGTGTTACTCCTCGAACTCCTTGAGTACTCCTGGAATTTAGTTTCTATTTTCAGTGGCGCTTGAAAAGCCCTTGAAAATATGAATTTCTGCTAAAACTCCTTGAAAATTCCTTAAAGTCCTTGAATTTTCGTACTTTCAGGAAATGATAGCAACTTTTTGGGAACAAATTATGTTATAAATATATTTTCTTCGTTTGGTTATTGTTGAATCAGCTAATGTATCTGTCTATTTCTGTTAAATTATTTCATTTAGATGATGGGGGAGGCATTTTGAAGCATGTTTTTACATTCTTAGTTAACAACTGCTTGAGAATCCTTCAAACGAATTAAAGGCAGGTGCTAAGAGCACTCCTCGAAAACATTCGTTTGACTCCTTGAATACTCCTGGAATTTCGTACTGACAGAGCAGCACTAACCCTGATGATAGTAATGGTGGGCCGGCAAACTGAGATTTATAATTACTCCTTTCTTTATTACCAGATGGCTAAGAACAATCTTCATGACAGTTTACCCCCAGTCTTGACAGAAGGTAACAGTTTGTAAAGCAGTTCATATGAATTCTTACTTTATTGATGAAAATTGTAGGGCCGGTTTGTGAGTTGACATTGCCTGGGATGCCAAGTGAGATACACAGAGTTTTTAGTTAGAGCCGGCAGATGGCTACTACTTGAATTCACCACCAACTTTAGTGGAAAACTTAGTGAAAATGTCAATTATCATAATAAAATGGAGTAGAAATAATGTTCTTTCAAACTGTTGGATTTTTGACTGAAAATGTCTGCTTGAATCGTGATGAGATTTCGCCCGTTTGTCAGTCGAAAGGATATTTTGTTCAACAGCAGTTAACATAAGGCACACTCCCAGAACCCTAAATATTAATTTTCAGCTCACCATTTGCCGTCAGCCGGCCTACTCCTAAGCGTTTGTCACCTACTTAGATTTTTATTGAAAACTCTGTATAGATGTCACTAGAAAATGTATTTAAGAGCTAATGTCTGTAAAATTCAAGAGCCCTGCGACAGTTGTGAAAATTAAAAATCTCAAATAACCCCAAAATTGAGACATTGTTGAATTGAGTGTAATTGAAAGGTTCAACAGTAATTCAGATTTTACTGCTATTAAAAACTTTAGTGCTGGCGCTTGTGGGGCCAGGGTACTTTATGTAAGTTAAAAATCGTCACTCCCACCAGCCCCACTGAAATATCAAAGAAACTGATGGATTTTCTTTTTGCACATACAACTAAAATTAATGTGCTAATATCTATTGAATTAAATTTGCAGAAATGATCTCACATATATTATGCTTTAATGCACCAAATTGATTTGAGAAATGCGATACTTTTAGAATCATTTTAGCGGTTATGAATACCTCATTGGAAGATCCACTGGGAAAATAACTGAAAGTAGCTAACTTTAGGCTGTGGAGAATCATACTGACAGATGTTCTTTGAAGTCAAAATCACAACCATCTTGAATCACGTAACCCATATTCTATTGGATGAAATTATCAAAGCTGACCCATGAAGAACCCAAAACGCGAGGTCTTTATTTTGCATGGTTGCTCGCCAAAAATTGATTGGATCTCATTTAAGACAAAGCTCAACATTATGAATTAGGCCACTGGCCCGTCATAGCAGTAAATTTACAAACCTCCTGGCCCAGCACAATTGGCACTGGCCAGTGGTCTAGGTATGTAATGTTGAGCTTTGCTGTAAATGAGAGCCGATCAACTTTTGAGGGGCAGCCATTCGAGTCAGGGCTTGTTTTATTTTATGCAGCCTAAAGAACACTTAGCAGTGAACTGAGCTACTAAAAGGTGCACGTTGCATGATTTTTCAGAGCCAAATTTCTTCCCACTCGCATGTATTGGTAATCAACTTAGAATTTCTGTTGTTTTATATTTTTCTAGTCGAGAAGCAGTGCAGTGTGTTCAGTGATGGAGCAACGTGGAGCGGTAACAAAGTGATTAACAGTTCTACTATTGATGGGGACACAGAAATAAGGCTGGTGCGGAAGGGCGTGGCTAGGTGAGAGATGCTGGGGTATATCAAAAGCATCCCTTGGTTCTCACTAGTTATCAGAACCATTCCAACTGTAGATCTACCATTTGACATGTTTGTTATCACATTTACTTTTCCCAAAAAGTCGTATATGACTTTCCCAGGATAGTTGTTTTCGGAAATTGAAATGAAAAAAAAGTAAAATAAAACAAAATTGTAACTTAAACTAATAATATCTATAATAAATGATAACTCTGTAATAGTAACATAAACAGTAACATTGCAGTAGTAGTAGTAGTAGCAGCAGTAGTAGACTAGTAATAGTAACAACAGTAGTAGTAGCAGTAGCAGCAGCAGTAGTAGCAGCAGCAGCAGTAGTAGCAGCAGCAGTAGTAGCAGCAGCAGCAGTAGTAGCAGCAGTAGTAGCAGGAGCAGTAGTAGTAGCAGCAGCAGCAGTAGTAGCAGCAGTAGTAGCAGGAGCAGTAGTAGCAGCAGCAGCAGTAGAAGCAGCAGTAGTAGTAGCAGCAGCAGTAGTAGCAGCAGCAGTAGTAGTAGCAGCAGCAGCAGTAGTAGCAGCAGGAGCAGTAGAAGCAGCAGTAGAAGCAGCAGTAGCAGCAGCAGTAGTAGCAGCAGAGGCAGCAGTAGTAGCAGGAGCAGTAGTAGCAGGAGCAGTAGTAGCAGGAGCAGTAGTAGCAGTAGCAGCAGTAGTAGAAGCAGCAGTAGCAGCAGTAGTAGTAATAGTAACAACAACAATAGACGACAAGAGTGTTAGAAGTTGTTTTTATGCTCCTTTGTATTTCAGGTCGGTAATTGAGGAGGGTTTTGTGAAAGTATATCATTCCCTGGAAAATTCTCGGACTTATCATGAAGTCACTCCACAAAGCGTTGAGTTTGAATTGGAGGTAAACCTGACAGCTTTTCAAGTTGCAAATTGAATTTAACCAATTCTTCTTTGGTTGATGATTATGTGATGAATCCTAATTGTCTGCCTGAAATCACTCCAAATAATTGATGTGTCTATAAGATTTCACGAAAATGCAACAACTTCAAATAGTCAAAGCTAAAGATAAGTTTACATTTTCCTAAACTTGAAAAGATTCACAGATTCAACGCTCCTTGTTTACTTATTTTAAAAGTTTTTCATGAATTTTCTGTCTTTCCGCCCCAGGCAGGACCAGCAATTGAGTGCATATTGAAGAAATTCCCCGAGTATGTGAAAGTAGCTGATCTTCCCCATGAGGACTTGGACTTCAAGGTATGAATTAACTCGGTTAACACATCATCATCTTCAGGACAAATATTTTACAAATTCTTGTATTTACATCATGCATATTTGACCGTTTGAGAACCGTCACCGTATTTAGTGAGCCAGATCAGCATTTACAGCGTTTTCGCTACATTTCTAAGAAAGAAGTTAGGAAATTTTTAAGAAAAAAAGCCAATGCATGACTCAAAATATAGTAATGTAGTTAGGTTTTATATTTTACACTTACAATGTTTTTAATGTAGTTAGTTTTTTTATATCATTAGCAATATAGTTAGTTTTATAATTTATTTACAACTTTAGTAAAGTAGTTAGTTATTATCATTATTATCACTATATATTATTAGTAATTTTTAGATACGTAATTTAGTACTTTTAACTTTAGTCTATCGGATAAAGAGCCAAATTTCTTTGTGTAAATGCCGATTAAAACCACTATTATTATTATTATTGTTGTTGTTATTATTATTATTGTTGTCATTATTATTATTGTTGTTGTTATTGTTGTTGTTGTTGCTATTATTATTGTTGTTGTTATTATTATTGTTGTTGTTGTTATTATTGTTGTTGTTGTTATTATTATTATTATTATTGTTGTTGTTATTATTATTGTTGTTGTTGTTATTATTATTGTTGTTGTTGTTGTTATTATTGTTGTTGTTGCTATTTTTCTTATTTTTCTTCTTCTTCTTCTCACTATTATTTCTTTCTATTAAAGGTTTAGTCAG
>JAOCPT020597907.1:0-10302 GCA_026546935.2 Palythoa grandiflora | reverse complement strand
CCCATGCTAAATTATGACCAGTCCCTTATACCAAGATTTTTTTCTAAAAGGGTCTTCAGTTTGCTATTTTCTTCACGTGAGCATTCAAAAAGAATCTTATTTTCAAGCATGTGAACACTGAGATCTTTTACAACAGATATCACCAGAATGGTTTTTCTATCACGAAAGTTTTGACTGTTTTTGTTTGTGGGTGATAAGACATAAGAAATGTTATTGTCGTACCTGTGATAGCCTTTTGAAATTGGGTTTGAAGAAGGCGGCTTGTAGTGATCATTAAAAGTGGTCCATCACTGCCTGATACTCCTGTTTTGATTTCCAGCAGAAAACCGGGTCCTAATGCATCCGGATTTCTACCATATTTTATTTCCTGTAAATGACTTGAAAAATCCTCTTTGTCTTCATACATCAACTGTTCACTCTCACCTATATCGACATTATGACTTACTGTTATTAACTGACATTTTGTGTCAAGTGAATGATTACCACTTGTGAGTAAACGTAAATGCAATGTTTAAGTACTTCTCTTTTTCATACAAAACCTCTTTTCTATAATCATGATCTTGCAGCGCTTGCCGTCTTCTGTAATGATTGTTGTAATGCAAATGAAGGAACAGGCCTGACTGTAGCTTCTTTTAAAGACAATCATACACATGAAGTTCAACACTTATGTTTGTCTTGAGGATTCCCTCTCCGATTTTAGAAACCATTATTTACGTCACGCCTCATCCAATCACTTTTTTCAATGTAATCATCCAGACTTTTAACTTTCTTGCTCGGAACCTTTTTTTTTCTACGCAAACTTCCCACTTCTCTTCGTAATGAGCGAATGTTGCTCATATGTGACAGGGGTAAACGGCACATTTCAAAATGATTTGCTGATGTTTTACCCTTTATGATATATGTCATCTTTGAATCTTCTGTGTACATGTCAGTGAACTGCTTTCCATACTTGCTGTAGTGTTCTAAATGTATCAAGAGACAAACTACGTGCAGCATATCCTTGACTATCCAACTGAGCAATCACAATGTCCCTTAATTGGTTTTTCACTTTTAAAGAGGGCAACATCTGGTCTTGTTACTTTACTGTTTGTGACCGAGGTAAAGCTTTTATATATGTTTGCTTTAACACGTGTTTTCTTGCTCTTTAAAGACTTAACTCCCCTCCTACTAAACATTGTAAGTGCTTTTCTGTAGTCCTTTACCTTCCTTCTCGCTTGAACGTCTTCGTATTTGAACTGGTCAATCAATCGCTTTGTTGCTAAAACTTCAACTCAAATTATTTACTTTAAGTGAATATTGTCAAATTTGTCTGATTTTTAGTCTTACCGCTATTTTGTATGAAAGTAATAGGTTTATATTCCAAATAAACTGGTTAACAAGCTACACACATTGAAATCCAAGTGCTTGACACCTTTTTACCCTTGGATAATGCTTTGAGTCCAAAGTCCAGTCAGCTTAAATCAAGAAATATCAGGCTGGTTTAAGTGACACGAGAATTTATTTGTTTTACTATTTTTTGCAATTTTTTTCTATAGTATTTGGAAGATCTTTCAACGTTTTCAGTCGCTTCATTTGATTATCCCGCCTTCCAGATAAATTTACACAAAAATTCTTTACTTTCTGAAGTGTTGAATTAATCGGAATGAATGCTTTTTTTTCTTTCTTAGTTCTTTGAACATTTTTAGATCGAGTCAAAGCGAATTACACAATGTTTACTAAATAGATTAATCCACTTCCGTCCGAAATATCGATTGTGCCCGTCCCTAACGGCTTGAAATCCGGCAATAAGGAATTGGCTTTGGCTCTTCAAGGCAGTAACCACAAAAATCGGAGCCCGTTTTTTGACTCGTTGCCTAAAGGCACGGTAACAAGACGTGAGTGGAACCATTGTTCTATTAAATTTTCATCAATTCAAAACACTTAATTACTTAGAAATTATAGCCAAATTCAAGTGAATACGTTCCCATACGTCACAGCATATGACCTGATAACCAAAATGGTCCAATCAAAACCCTAAAAACGCAATATTCGATATTAAAATTTAATAACACTAGTTATTACTCTATTTCACCACAATATATTTATCCAGCGGCAATCTGCAATGATAAAAAGCTGTGCTCGATTACGTTAATTATTTAAAAAATTAGTTGTTCAGTCAACAGCATTGAGCTTCCACAGAAAATAAATGTTTTCATCAAATGAAAACATACTAATATCTTAAGAGTTTGTAACCGTCCTAGTATCTATTTTTCATCAAGTTATCAATACCAATGAAATAAAGATTAGCCAAGTATGCAAAGCTTATCTTTGCTAAGTACAAGACGTTCTTTCTCACTGATGATCAACAGGATGTTCAGTTTTGATTGTGTAAAACAATGGCTCATGGCGAAAACATTTTTGAAACGTTTTCCAGCAGTGACAGGTTTTAGCTGACACCGGTAATTCTTTGGTCCTCAAAAGAATCTTAAAAATTTTTTGTCCTGTTCCCACCACTGTTCCATTTCGTTCCATTCCTGGCTAAGTATGGCCCCAAGTTGTAAATGTACTCTTCGTGTTTAATTTTTTCGCGACAGTACTTCTTTCCCTCTTTGGAGCACTTTGTGCACACATGTTGCAAGGTGTCTCCTTTCCATGAATGAGCAAAAGAACATTGGTCTTTTTTGAAAACGTGAATGGCATTGACGTGTGTTTGGCATTCTTTGGACTTCTGTACGCCAAAGACAAATGCACCGTGATGTACACGTCCGTCATTATCTTCATACAACATCTTAAATTTCTTTTCTTTACTACCCCGCAAAGATTTTCCGTTCACTTCAAGAGATACCTGCTTGGACTGAAACGAGCCACCTACAATTGAAGAGGGCTTAGCCTCTGCGTTTAGAACGTTTGCGTATGAAGGATTTGCTGAAGCAGTTGACACTGCTTGTTGGGATTTTTTACTTGTTTCATCAACATTTCCTTGACGCGCTGTGAGGATATTTTCGTTTTGCAAAGCCGATGATTTTTTCTTGAAAGCAGTTTCACTTGACAACTGCCCAGCAGGTACTTTTCGTCGAATGGGAGGTCTTACCAATGCAATTGTATCATGTCTCAGTGAGTGCTGATCTCTTTCTTCGACCGAGGTTTGACACGGTGGCAACTTTGCTGTTGGTTTTTTCATACTCTCATAAGTATCATTGTTTATAGGATCATAAGCATAGGGTCCAGCTACCGAAAACCCAAGATAGAACCACAAATCATCTTTGCTGTCTTCAGGATAACGGGAATCGTCGAATCGAACTTGAATTCCTTGGTAGTTAATTACCCCCTTCTTAAGAATAGCTTTGTGACCAAGAAGGCGTTCTAACTTTTCGGAAACCCTCGTGCTTCTCCAAAAGTGTGTTTTGGACTCTTCTGACCTTCCCTCTGTTTGGGAGATTTCATTTGCTACAAGAAATGCATTCAAGCCTCTTCCTCTTCCAAGAAAGTATTCTGGTCGTGACTTTCGGCTGAACCTGCCCCCTCTTCGCTTCTGCACCAGCTCATCACATTTTTTTGCAGATTCTTTTGCAACAGCTACATTTGTGTCCAGGCTGCCATTTGGAACCGGAAAATGCATCATGTAATTAAACAAATGGGCCCATTCTGAGTCTTGATGTCTTGCTGTCCACTGTCCTATAATGGCTTTCAATTCTTCTAGAGGTGGTTTCATCTCAAGGCAAAGGCAGGCTTTGCAGCATATCAAAAATGTATGGGCAGTTCCTCTGCCATTAATACATGGATCTTTCAAGATGTTGTAAATCGTCTCGACATCTGTCAAACCCATGTTTTTCCACTCACTGTAGGGATTTTCGTCATTGCGGAAAAGAATGTCCATAACACGCTGTTCACAAAACTCGGGTTGTGATTTGTCACAGAACGTAGGAGAATCTGCAAGAGCACTTCGATCTAGCCCTGTCACTTCGTAGAAGTTGCGGCGGCACTGCGAAGCTAATATTTTAGCATTATTTAAATGCCTTTTTTCTCGTTCATCGTGCGTGCTAATCTGGCGGACTTTTACATCATGGAAAAGTCCATTCAGTTTTTCTTGAATGATGCTCATGAAACCTTGAATGTATTCGTCATCTTCTTCACTAAGTTCTTTCATATCACTGGGCATTTCTTCCTTCTTTAAATACCTGGTAAAACTTGAACCTTCACTGAAGCACGGAAGGGATTTGATAATTTCAAGAAGAAGATTGATCAGTTGAAGTTGGCCAATAACTGGATATTTGGAGCTATTGTAGATGTTTCCCTGAACTTCAACTGCTCTCTCGTAGATGACCATGGCTTGGCGACACGTTTCAGTCGCACTTTTCGCAACAGCACACTTGTCTTGCCGATGGCTGTGTTTTATTTTATCTTTGAGAAATGTCAGCTGTAGCATGTAAATTAATCCTTTTGTAACATAGTGATCCGTTTGGGTTGGATGAAGGGTGGTCGCCATATCCACTGCCAAATGGGCAGCGTCAAAACCAGTAATAGGTAATTTCACATCGCCTCTGAATTTTGAAATTACTTCTGTCATTTCGTGAATGAGTTGGGGAAACATGCTTGCTTCTGTAGAGCCAATTTCGCGTCCAATGAATCGTGCCAGTTGCTGCCATGCATAAGCCTTTTTTACTTCATCTACTGTTCTGTCGCAGAGGGTGATAAGCACTTCAAGAGCATCATGCAGGCCTTGCTCCTTTACCACGCCCTTGCTCATTATGTCCACGATGAGCTTTGAATATTTGGAACGAATTTCGGAGATTCCGTAAACTTCGTCTTCCCAGTCGGATTCAATATCTTCACTTTCCCCTGTGCTTTCAAGTATAACAACTGGGTCGGAAAATCTTACACGATCAAGAAACGTTTTGACAATGTCATTTGTCAAAAACTTTGTCACATAAGCTTGTCCTTCAAACAGATTCTTCAATATGTCCATGGCAGTCTCGTGTGGGACAATATTGTTGTTAATCAAAACCTCAGCAACAAGAGGATGTGCCGGCCTCCATCCATCGAAGCCAAACGTTTCATTGTGGTCGTCGAGAAGCAGTCCTTTAAATTTGTCATGAACATCTTTTCTCGTGATTGAAATGACTTTATCACCAGTTGCGTAAAAAAGCATGTCACTTACTATTGTGTGTGGCAAGATAACACGACTGTTGCTGTAGAAGTAAAGGAAACAACAGTATCGCAGAATATTGAGGAATACTGAATTTGTGCCTCTAGTGGAACTCTGATGCAAGATGCCGTCGATGTGAGTCTTCAACCTTTCTTCAATTTTGAAGTACTCTCTTCCAAACAGTTCTAAACCAAACCAGATAAAACTCTTTTCTCTCTCAAGGACCTTTTCTACATCTCTTCTCTTTGTATCTGACTGTGTGGCATTGATGAGAACCTCTTTCACAAGCTTCAGTTCTTTCTTGTCAAGTTGCCGCAATGGTGGGATCCGGTTAAATGTTGTGTCGGTTTTTGATTTCGATATAGGTGATGTTGTTAGGACAACACATCTCGGCTTGGACTCTCTTTTCACTAGTTTGTCAATGAAGTTGTTAATTTCAGCTTCTAAAAAGTTGTCAGTCAGAATGAGAACTGGGCTTGCATATCCTATGCTACGCACATCATGAAGGACACTCATCAGCTCTTCAACCTGATAGTCTGTTGATGGAGTCAGCGCCTTAACAACTGCACATCGGTACTGCTCTCTTTTATTCCACAAAATGCGGCGGCAAAGGGTAGAAGCCCCTGAACCAGGCTCGTATGGGACATTCACAACTTTTACGTGGCTAGTAAGTTCTGAAATCGGTTTCTGAAGCTCTTTTAATTCATCATCCACACGACGAGTTACCTCAATCTGCAAAGTACGAGGGATATCATGATTGTGAAAAAGGTTAAGCTGTTTGATTTGCTCCCCTCTGTAAAACTTGTTTCTTGCCTTCTCGATGTCACGGCAAGAAGTTGGAAGCTTAGGGTCAGGTGGATAGACTTCAAGGTCCTTCCAAGAGTTGATGATCTTATTCAGCACTTTCTTTGTCATACCATTGTAATAAGGCAGTTCAGTTGTCGCATTAATTCCTTCAAACAGGCTTGGTCCGATCATATCTTTCACATTTTGTTCAATAAGTTTCCATGGCATGCCAGCTAAACAGCAATCTCTTACTTTTGATCTAAGAGACCGCTTAGAATTCTCGATGAGTACTTCTGCATACTCTCTCTTCTCGCACAAGATTGTAACGCAGTTTGAGGCAGATTCTCCAAGAATGCTAAAGCAGCATTCAACAATATCGCTAATTTCTGGAATAGAATTCTCACTCAACAACAGGAAAATACAGTTCAGTCGTTCGCGTGAGAAACAAGTCTTGTATGCAGTTAAAGCACGATACATACAGTCCTTGGACTTTAAAATCCACTCTCCCTCCGTCACCATAGCTTCATTCTGGAGGACCCATGTTGTTCCTCTCATGGATAAAACTTCATTTTGTTTCAGAAGCCAATCAGTTTCCCCCTCTTTGAAATCGTCCAAGGTCTTGATTTTTGCACGCGGGGCGTCACTGCTCTCATTGCAGACATGGTAGAGTCCATCTTTCTTGGTGGCTGGATCAAATGGGTCAAAAACTGCCACAAACGGTATGTTTTGTAAGAACGAAAGTAGTGGGCTGCCTCGGTATTCTGGAGCTAACTTGTTTGCAAACAAAACGTAGCCATACTCCTTGTAATCAAGTCCCCTCAATCGCTTGAACAAAGTTTCACTCATTGTTCGGATGTCTCCTGTGACATGGTTATCTAAAATTAGAAATAATAAAATATAGCTTCAGTAAGTCGCGATGGCAATACATTTTAAAAAAATGCATAAAGGATGTTATGTTTGATTTAAGACTGAGTTGCGGCAATAAATGCATTATTTAATTCGTTTAACTTACGAGAAGGTGAATTTAACTTAAAATCATCCTTTCCACAAATAGTTTAGCTAACAACTGTATCCTAATTGACGTACAAAAACTTTGCCCAGACTGAGGTGCAATAAGGCCTTGCAAATAGACCAGCAGCACAGCTGATGTTAAACTCCTTTTAAATCGAAATCAGAATAAGATCAAGGGGGCAAAAAAGCCTCGCTGCAGTTTTTCGAAAAACACTGCTTTACACTCGAAAATAAAATTTACATCTTGCGTATCGCGTTATTCCCTTTATATCTTGCCTTTAACTGAAACACCACCAATACTATATAAATGATAACATAAAATATGATAAAATAATATAAACTTTAATGTGTTTGTTTCTCTTTCTGCCCGAAAACTGGATTCTTCCATTGCATGCTGCATATTAGCTGCTTTGGCACATTAAGAAAGAATAAGTTTATTTTATATCATTACTTTTATATTACAACTCGTAAAGTTTTTACGTATCCTGTAGCCGTGCCCTTACCTGAGTAGATGTCACTGCCATGGCCTAAAACAAAAAACAAATTATTGAAAAAAGTACATATTAAATATATGTAACTGCATAGCTGTTTTACAGCATAAACCTGAATAGAAATCTAGAGCAAAACCAATTCAAATCAGGGTTCCTTTTCAACTTTCTTTGGCTTTTGGTCAATCTATCACGATTTCCATTGGCCCATTCATTCCACATTTACCACGGTTCACACAGGGTGTCCAGCGGTTTTACGATTTAGTTTTATAGGATTATAGGGCACATTTGGTCTAAAATACAGGACATATTTCACAAACAGAAACCAACAAAATATAGGATAATATATCAGACATTTTCCCAAATTATAGGACTTTACAGGACAGCACTGAAAATATAGGATTTTATAGAATTATAGGACACTCTGGACACGCTGTTCACATGATAAATGTGAATGTCTACGATATATGTTGAGACTGGCATCTTCGGTATTTGTAACTCGAAACATGCATGTTCTTTCTGATCAAGACAGCTCGACAGGTGATCTCGTTCTGGAATGAAATTTAATCTCCGTTTTCATAGTACTGGAATGAACAGTTTGACCCCGAATAAGAACCCAGAGAAGATTCAATACAGAATGACCTCCCTTATGTTCCAACCGAATTAGGTAAACATTGTGTTTTCAAATACAAAGCTACAAGAGGGGGATGACAAAAACGCCGTAAGTTCATTTTGGATCGAGACTTGTTTCGGTATCAAGTATTCACCCGGTAAAGGTTTCTGCACAACTATGTAAAGGTCAAGAACCAGCACGGCTTTATGTTAGCCGTTTGTCGGCTGTGTGTCAGTTGCATATTGTAATATGAGCTTATTAGTAATATGTTGGTGGGGTGTGGGTTTGTCGTCGTTATTTTGTTGGTACAGTGTCGATGCAGTAGGATAAGTGACCAGCAGTCATGCCCCAGTGAGTGCAAGCCGTTTAGCGCACGGGGCTTGGGAGTTCGGGACGCCATCTTGTTGAAGGATTAAATACTTCATGGTGTCAGAAGTGCGGATTTGTAACTTCAAACAGTGAAATGGAACACCTGAAACTGCCTGAACCTATTTTACCAAGCCACGAGATATAAAGCCAAGGCATGGTAACAGTAGAAAATGTGTTGCGCACAAGTCGCGAGTGGCCTCAATGAGGAAGATGAGAAAATTCAACATACCACTTTGTAGTATTCTGTTGTGGAAGGAATGCGTTTAAATATACAGCAATTTTACCTGGGCTTCTGAGGACAAGAAAAAGATCAATGTTGTGGAAAGCACTTTTAAAGAGCACTATGAACCACTTATGTCGAAGAATTTCAACAGAGATCTTTTCCTTGAGCGGAAACAAAGCAAAATCAAAACAGATAACGAATTTTGTAGTTCCCTAAAAACTTTAGCAAAGAATAGTAATATAGGAAATCAAAAAAAGAGTCTTGGATGACATCTTTATTGGTTTTGGGATTCAAGGACTTGAAATTGAAAGAGCGACTGATGAAGAGAGATCGTACTTTGTAGGAAGCCTTGCAGGCAGCACGAATAGCTGAAACCAGCAAACAACACATACAAAGTATGGTGGCTGATGGCGGGAAAATTTAAAGTGTCGATGCAGTTATCATACAGCATTCTCGCACTGGGAAAAGTGGATCAACAAAAGGAGGACAAAATGTAAAATCTGGCTCAGGGAGACAAGAAGGGAGATATTGTGGAAATTGTGGCAAAAGGCACTTGCAAGGGGACTGTGTCACAGCTGAGCGTCGTTGCCATAACTGCCAACTATTGCGTTTGCATTTTGCAAGATTTTGGCCCAAGAAATCAGCAACCAGAAAGCAAGTAAATACCCTTAGCGGAATGATAATTGAAGATAGTGATGCTGATTCTGAAAGCTTGTTGATTGGTGCAGTTAATTACAGTCAAGGCAAGGATTGGACTGAAACTGTTGATTTTGGAAATATGCAGATTGTGTTCAAATTGGGCACTGGAGCCCAGTGCAATGTTTTGCCAAAGTGTAACTTTGCAGCTCTACTGGACAGAACATCATGCGAAGAGCTCAATCTCATTCAGAGAGTTGACCAAGTAAGGAATGATAACATTTTGACGGAATTTCCAAATCCGTTTCATGGGATGGATGGGATGTTTACCAGGGTAATATCGTATAACCTTAGACAGTCCTGTTACCCCTGTAGTGCATGCACCCAGAAGAGTGCCACAAGATAAATTGAAGCAAGAGCTTGACAACACAGAAAATAAGGGCATCATTGCGAAAACACCTACTAATGAGCCTGTGGACTGGGTAAACAGTCTAGAGATAAAGAGAGAGAGATAAAGATAAAGACCTATTAATAATAAATTTATTATAACACGAGAGCACTATCCCTTGCCACTTGTCAAGGAAATTGCAGCAAGGTGTTCTGGGCAAAATACTTTTCAACTCTTGATACTGAGAATGCATTTTACAGATGCAGAAAGCAGTAAACTTTTGACTTTTAACACTCCATTTGGAAGATACCGTTATCTGCGAATGCCCATGGAGATTGTTTCAGCCCCTTAAGTATATCAGAGATGTATGGAGCAGGTATTCGAAGGAGTGTCTGGAGTAGAAGTAATCATGGATTGTATTTTAATCTGCGGGAAAACAGAAGATGAGCATGATGCAAATCTGAGAACAACACTTCAACGGGCCCAAGACAGCAAGCTGCGGTTAAACAAGAAGAAATATATCATCAAACAGAAAGATTTCAAATATGTTCGCCACATATTTTCTGAGGGGGCTTATCCCTAGAAGGTAAAAGCTATTGTAGAAATGCCATGACCGATTGACAAGGCTGGTTTACAGCGACTACTTGTCATGCTAAACTATGT
>JAOCPT020597808.1:0-10302 GCA_026546935.2 Palythoa grandiflora | reverse complement strand
TTATGTTTTATGCTGTATCGCTAAGTTTTAGTCAATTTTCTACCACAAAAACTTTCCTAGTTATCAAGCCTCAGCCTTAGTTGTTCTTAAATTTTGGCAAATTTGAGCCTCCTTGTTCTTATAAAATTGTTTTTATAAAAAAAAGTGTGTAATAAAATTCCTGCCACAATTATTGCAGACTGAATCACCCTCTTATATCTTTTAAGCTGAGTTATTGAAAAAATAATAATGTCTAAGTTGAACACTGGCAAGTTAAAATAATTTGCAATAATTAAGATAATTTATGTTTCAAAATGTAACTTTAACTTTTTAAACTTTCACTCCTTTGTTCATTTTTGTCTAATAATGAATAAATTACAATAATATTAATTGCAACACAACAGCATAATTTCCTTTAAAACTTACCGCACAGTTAACACTTTTATTTGTTTTGTAATGACTTACAGCTACATACCTCAAGGTGCAATGCCTCAATTGGACAGCCAAAGCCAGCTGACTGACATTAATTTCACACCCTCTGCTTTTATAGTTTATTTCTTATGACGGATTTCCTAAGCCATACCGTGGGAATACCTACCCCATTAAAGTTTGTTCAAAGTATTTCAATACGTTTGCCACATCATTACCGTTTGGTAGTGGCATCAATTTTCTGTCCAATCTCTTGAATATCTCCTTCAGTCCATGAACCTTGGCACTGACTGAAATGAAATGATCTAATTTGAGAAACTAGGAACCTAACTGAGCTCTAACTAGTTTAATTTTACAAGCTTGCCTTGCATACCTGTTATAGTCCAATAATTAACTTTTTAATTTTATACTCATTCATGTGCAGTAACACACATACTGTATGACTGTCCTGGATTGGCTGACAGTTTGAGATAAATAGCAAGAAAGATAATCCGAATAGTGAGACCATTATAGTGAAATTAACTAGATCTGGTTTGGCAATATTTTGGTTTAATTCAAACCATCCTCAGGCCGTTTACACAAGAAGCAAAAGAGTACAGGATTTAAATACTAAATTATTTAAATAGCAATAGCTTGCAGCTAGCTTTCAAGCCTTTGTTGAGCGAGGCCTCTTTGTTCTTAATGTAATAAGCTTCCTTGAATAAAAGTATATTCCAATTGGAATCTGTGTCAATTACATGTCAAGTATTTTCCCTGACTGTGTTAAGCTGATCATGAAATGCTTTGGTGTTTACATTGTTGTCAAGTATTGAAAATCAGCATTTAATTGACACAGATTCCAATTGAAATATACTTTTATTCAAGGAAGCTTATTACAAGGAAGCTTATTACATTAAGAACAAAGAGGCCTCACTCAACAAAGGCCTGAAAGCTAGCCGCAAGCTATTGTTATTTAAATAATTTAGTATTTAAATCCTGCACTCTTTTTAACTTGTTGTGTAAACGGCCTGAAGATGGTTTGAATTAAACCGAAATATTGCCAAACCAGATCTAGTGAAAATCACTATCATGAGCTCCCTATTCGGATTATCTCTCTTGTTTTTGGATTCATTTCTAAACTTGACGTTTCGTATGTTTCAACACACATTTTCAAAAGTATAAACTGATAATTTTTGAAATATAAAACATAAGCAATAACGAAAGATGCGAGAGGAGTGAGTCCCAAAGAAAAACAAAACAAAACTAGTAATTTAAGTGACAGCTTGTCACTCCAGTTATTTCTATTCAGGGCTAGTTTATAAATACCTGTAAAGATCTCGAGTGACAGTCTCTCATTTTACCAGTTTTGTTTTATTTTTCTTTCGGATCCACCCCTCTCGCTTCTTTCATTATTGCTTTTATTTTATATTTTAAAACTTAACGGTTTATACTTTTGAGAATGTAACATACGAAACGTCAAATTTATAGATGAAACCTTTCACAAAAAATATGTTTACTTCTGCTTCTTGCTTTATGTTTTTGGTATAAAGCTTCGATGTCCAACCTACGATTTTCAGCCGCATAGTGTAATTATTGGAGACCAATTATTCACTAAGGTGAGAAAGATCTTTCTAATGCTAAATTCTAAATTCGCATTTCTTTCATGTTTTACTAACTCACCATAAACAGTAACCTTGGCTTGGCTAGACTGAATAACGCCCGCTTGGCTGGACGCTAAACAGTAATATATGCCTTCATCGTCCTGGCTAACTCCAGAAACGGAATATTGCCCGTTATCCGACCAACCAGACTGGAATCGACTATTTAACATCCAACGGTACTGAGCATTCGTGTTCCCTGTAGCTGAGCACTCCATCTGCAGGCCAAAAATTGTACATTAATCTTTGTTTGCAGATCTGAAACTGAGGAGCCAATGTTCTTTATAGTAATAAAGCAACATTAAAAATAACAAAAAACAATTTCTACAGAGGGTTTCAGTGAGACCAGATCTTAACAATAGCTGTGGTTACACTTGGATCTCTCCTGCGGGCATTTGGCTTGAGTCGGGTTTTATTTGGCTTGGGTTTATATTTAGGTAGAACCTAAAGCTGTGGATACACGCTGCAATTTTTTCTCGCGCTCGCAATGCAATCTCGAGACTTTGTTGCAGTGAAAGATTGCAGCGTCTATCATATTTTCTCGTGCTTGCAACGTAAATGAAAGGGGTTCTGGATGAAAATTTGTACTAATATCCTGATTGGCTAGTTTTAGCTAATTTGAATAGGACTAATTGATTGCGAGTGAACATGAGTGACGGACGCTAAAATTTTCAGTTTTCGCTATTTTTAGACGTGCAATCCTGAAAATATTGCAGAGAAAAGTTAAAACTTTTTTATTTCCTGCAACTGTTTTTCTCGTTGCAAGATATCGTTGCGTTCAAAGTCGTGGGCATGATACACGCTGCAATTTTGCCTCGCGCTGGAAACGCAACAAAAAATCAGAAATTGCATTGCGAGCGCGAGAAAAAATTGCAGCGTGTATCTACAGCTTAACGGCTACACGTAGATAAATTTCCCGAGGGAATACACGCATTTTTTTTATAAGAACAACTTTATGAGAACCACGAGGCTCAAGTTTGCCAAAATTTATCAACGATTTAAGAACAAGCTCAGGCTGAAGCTTGATAACTAGGAAAGTTTTTGTGGTAGAAAATTGACTAAAACTTAGCGATACTGCATTAAACATAAAAAGATTCACCGTAAAGACTGCTCAACAAACAATGAAGGTAGTTCGCCTCTAAATTCAGCCATACAATACATGTATGGCGCAAGTTGTTTCATTTTCCAATAACTGTGGTTTATTGTGCCGGTAAACCACTGCTAGGAAGCGAAAAAACATTTGTGGCTTCCTAAAATAGGCGCAAAACTCGAAGAAATTTATTATTCTAATCCAACGGCGAAAGAGGGAGCCTCGGAAAACGTAGCTCAGTTCAGCAGCAATAGTGTACGATAGTTGTTTTCGCCACAAAATATTCACTGTTGGCTTTTCCACGAATTCTTCACTAACACACGTTTGTTGTTCAAATCACGTTTATTCACTCACACTGATAATTATCCTTTCACAAACCTCGCTGTTCTCTCTGTTCTCTCTCAAGCCACACACCCTATCTTATTACAAATTAACTCACTTCCGCTCACGCTCCCCTAGAATTTAGACATTTCTGAAATTTTATAATTCGTTGATTAAAAGTCTTCGAAAGTTCATTCGCTATTTATTGTCATTGTAACACTTTGAACTGCAACAATAAAATGAATACAAAATGTACGTTTCTCGCAGCGTTCATGGTTTTTACTGTTCAAATAGACCTATCACTTGCGTGATGACTTAAATGTTCAACAGTTTAACTCTTCGTCTTCTAGCACAGTCCTTATGACTTGCTTTGCATTCTGCGCTGCTTGTCGGGTACTCCTCCTGGGGTGTACGGGTTGCTGTTTCTGCGGCGTGTTAGTCACAACCGGTTGGGTTTCTACTTTGATCTCCAACGGGCAAATAAGAGACAGTGGTCTCTCAAGGTGGTGTCCCTTGTGAAGTAGTTTTACTCCCCTGATTACTCCGTCCTTCCCTCTGATTAGCTTTGTTACTTTTCCTTTCTTCCACTCTCCACAGTTCTTCTCGTCGCCGACTAACAGTACAATCTCGCCAATCTCAGGGTGTGCATTTGTTCCTTTGTTGACGCGATGACATTCCATAAGGCCATGAATGTATTCTGCCTTCCATCTCTGCCACGCGTGTTGTTTCCAGTCTCAGCAAGTCGCTTATGTAGCTTTGTTGTGTCGTCTCCGTCCATTTCGATGTCTTCTATGGGGTGGGCTTCTTGCCCCCACATGATCACATTGGGCGTTAAAACCTCCTCTTCGCGATCGCATGTTTCACTTTCCAAATACGTCAAAGGGCGGTTGTTTAGATCTCTTTTGATATCCATCATGATGGCTGCAATCTACTCAAGCTGTAGATTCGCTCTTCCCATTGTTTTGTACAGCGTTGTCTTTACGTCCTTGATGAGACGCTCATACATGCCTCCCCACCAAGGCGACTTAGCAGCGTTGAACTGCCATCGAATGTTTTGTTTGGCCAGGAAATCTTGAAGAGCTTTACTATTGCGAATCCGTCGGATCCAATCCGCTGTAGTCTTGAATGTTTGTGCATTGTCTGATATCATGCGTTCCGGCCTTGTTCTGCGGGTGACGAACGCTGTCAACTTTTGCTGCAACTCTTCTGCTGTCTGCGACTTTGTAACTTCGAGGTGCATAGCTCTCGAGGTTGCGCAGGTGAATATGAAAATGTAGCACTTGCCTTTCTCTTCTTTAGATATCTTGTATTCTAGCGGTCCTGCGAAGTCTACTCCTGTAGTTTGGAATGGTCGACTACTCTCAGTGCGAAATGTAGGCAGTGCATCCGTCGCTGTCGCTCCATAGGGTTTGGTGCTGAAGGTTTTACACGTTTTACACTCGTCGCAGGTGTCTCGGTGGATGGCTTTGCCATCGACCATAGCTGGTGAGATAAGACCAAGTGGGTCGTGTACGCTGCTTAGCTGAATGAGAATTTCTCTTTTCGTCAATTGACTCTCGCTTGCTTTATCTTTGACCTCAGCCTTTATCTCTATCACATCTTCTCGTTCATCCCACTTGTAGCCTAGTATTTTTGATGGATTTGCTTCGGCGTCCAGCTCTTGTACATCTGACTTCCACTTGTGCACAGGGAATTTTGCACTCTCCAGTATTGTGATGGCTTCTTGCTTGAACTGCTTCAGCTCTTTAATATCGGCTGCAGTTTTCATGAGGTTGTCGATGTACGTGTCTTGCTTGAGTGATGTCAGAGTATCTTTTAGATCTTGGCTTTGCAGGTCAAAGTAATGCTGTAGTGTTGCTCCTAACATGAAAGGACTAGCCTCAGCTCCAAACGGCACTCTGGTGAATCGCAGGTGTTCCTCTCTACCGTTGATGTTAAACAGGAATCTGAACGCATCTCTATCTCAAAAAGTCATGTCATTATTATTATTATCAATAAAAAAGGCCAAATGATATCAAGAATGCGAGTTTTAATAATACAAGCTAAGTGAATAACGAATTCAAAGTCACTTCAAATCATCATGTAGATGTAGGGCTGATAATGCATTAGCAGCCCACTGTCAGTCTTTTGCAACCCGCTGAGCGTGTGTTTTGAAGAAGCCGATTTTCTATTTAGCCGCGTATATTGATAATGGAGCGTAAATAGGAAATAGTCTACACGCTTCTTTTATATGTGAACAACTTTATACGAACAACGAGGCTCAAATTTGCCAAAATTTACCTATCAATCGAGCTTACCTCAAGGTTTTGTCCAAGTAAAAGAGTTTTAGGTGTACTTGAGAATTTATTAAACGCGCAGAGAGTCGTTGCGTTAACTCTGCCGTCTTCCGAGACAATGAAAGTCATCGCTTCACAAGGCTGCCTACAAAATAAAATGATTATAGCGCATTAACGCAATCACTACGATTAGAATACATAACGCAATCACTTCACTCCATTAAATACTTATGCAGATTGCCACACGTTGAATTCATATTTGTCCTGAAATAAGGAATGCTGCGGCAATGCAACTTAAGCCTTTAAGTAATAAATAAAATATGACCATGAGACCTTTACGGGAATTTAAAAATGCGAGCCGAAGAAGAGCTGTTGAGAGGCTCATAAAGTTCGGAAGCAAAAATTTTATCTTACATACAGCAATGGTCTCGGTTAATTCTATCATATTGTGCTAATATTATTGAAATAAGAGTTAATATGTACAAGAAATTTAATTTCAAGTTTTTTTATACCCAAATATGGCAGAAATCACGGTTATGATTTCTTTTGTTAACGTTTCATAAATTACTAATGAGTTTGATATATGTATTCTAATTATTATGGTGATTACGTTATGTATTCTAATTGTAGTGATTGCACTACATATTGTAATCGTTGTGATGGCGTTACGTATTCTAATCGTAGTGATTGTATTACATACCGTGGTTCTAGTGTAATGGTAGTTCTGCTCGCGAGTGACGGTTTTCCTTGATCATAAGCCACAACTGTAAGGTATCTTATGTTTCCGTCCTGGATTAAACAAAAAAAAATGCAAAAATTATCATAAGACTCATACAATATATCGAAGATGTGGTGCAATTATCTATATAAAAAAATCTAGCACTGATTTATTGAAGCAATAAAACGTACTTTTCTATGGGTTTACCGGCACAAGCGAGCGTTTTTGCTATAAATAACGAGTAAATAAACTTTGTACAAACCACATTCTATGAGGTATAAAACTGTTTATTACATGTATCACAAGAATTTTTGTTGAAATTGAATTTTCATTTTTAATAATTATGAACAAACGCAAGTAATTAAGTCACATATATATACAAAATATTAAGATTGATAAAATTAGAACGGCAACAAGTTCTGGCAAACCGTTAGCGACAAAAGCTTGAATTAAAAGTTTACATTTTTAAATTTTTAACGAGCCTAGCAAACAGAGAACTACAAGAAATTTTTTATTAAGTCACGGTCTTAATCGAGGACAACAATTTGAGAACTTACTTGAACGAGAAAATTAGCAATATACACGTACATTGCTTTCGCTTCGAAGTTTTCAATCTAACGTTGGTCGTCCTTTGCGACCAGAAATAGTTTCAGCAACGAAACATCCTTTGGGTTTTGCTCATAGTGTTCTTATTAACGTTTAACTATCTATAATTATCACTAGAACAATTCACAGCGGCAAATATTCCTGAATCTTTCGTTGTTAGCTTCCGCGGGGGCCATTTTCTCAAACGAGATTCGGAGGTGGCGCCAGTCATGAAAACCTTTAAAATCTGGAAAGCTACTTCAATGTAGTTGACCTGATTGGTCGAAGCGTGTGAAACTGGCTATACTGACGCCGTTCTGATCGGTTATATCGAGCTTTTTTCACATGCGAAAATATAGCGTACGTATTTATATGTAAACGAGGTTTACGTAATAAAATTCTTGTGATAAACATAATAAAATACCTCCTGAGCAAAACAGGTCCAATTTAAGATGATAGAAAGGAAATCAGCTCAGACGGAGAAACTTGTTTCCTTGCTTTAAGATAAATGAAATAAATGTCAAGTTTGGTTCATCATTCTGACATTGCATGAGTCGAGTGACATTTTGTCCCCGACCCCCTCCTCACGGATATAGCATTGTTATGTTGGTGCATTATTAAGAAGGCTAATCACCCACTAACCTGTCTTACGCCGTCAAGACGAAACTTAACTATCCCTCCCTCCCCGAGGTCATCATCCTTAGCGCTCAAAGTTGGGAGCTTCATATTTTTCATATCAACATTGTTCCATTCGTACGGTGCTCCAATGAACTCTGGAGGATTGTCGTTTACATCCAAAATCTTGATATTTACAACACCCAGCGCTGGAAGATCTTTGCACCCTTGGTCTGTTGAAAATGCTTAGGGTTAATTTGTTTGTATAATAATAGACCTCCTCGGACTGCCTCAATGTTTTCCCATTACAGTCCTCTTGGGAAATAAGATGTTTTGTTTCATATGTAATGAGAAAAACACGAAAAAATGTTCAGCTTAAACAAAGCATCTTAATTCCCAGCGGTCAGCGGTCGTACTATCAAGATGGTGAATTTGTTAGGTCCGTAAATTTTCGAAATTTCGTAAATCTCGAAAGACTGTTTTTACTTTTTTGACGTGTGTTTTTGTCTAGTAACTGTGACCTAATATGGGGAACGATCCCCTGACCAGAAAAATGTTGGAAGACATACTGGATGCGAAGCTTATGCCGATTAAATCGAAAATCAATGACTTAACCGACCAAATGAAGGAGTTCCACAAGTTTATCGAGGAAGTCAACATAAACTATGAAGAGACAAATAGGCGTATGGCTTCGATGCAAAAGGTAATCGATACTTATCATACCGAAAGTAAAATATTGAAAGATACGATCAAGGAATTAGAAGGGAAGGTATCTGCATTTAAGAGAATTTGTAACGAACACGAACAATACTCAAGACGAGAATGTCTTGAAATCCAGGGAATTCCGTTGCCGCCTAAAGGCAGTGCGATCAGAGAAAACACTAATGAGCTAGTCCTTAAAGTGGGAGATGTTATGGGCGTCCACATCAACAAGGAAGATATTTCGGTGAGCCACCGCCTCCCGATAGTCAAATCGTACAAGGGGAAGCGATCTACCCCGGCTATTATCGTGAAGTTTGTAAGACGTGATACAAAGGAGCTGTTCTACAGAGCAAGGAAAAAATTAAAAGATCTAACTGCACGTGATCTAGGCTTTTCAGATGGGAATAGTATTTTCATTAACGAGAGCCTGACTGAGGCAAATAAACAATTATTTAAAGCTGCGATCAAATTCAAGAACGAGTATGGTTATGACTTCATCTGGACATCAAATGGTAAGATCTATCTGCGGGATGATAGATACAGCCAAGCCAAACTCATTAGAAATGAAGAGGATCTATTGAAACTACAGAGATAAGTACACTAGCAAATAATCTATCACTACTGTTGATTGCCATAAATCCGTAGAGGCAAACTGTGCATCCAATCATAATGAATTTTCGGATGAAGTTATTATTGATGAATATAAAAAGCTGCCATATCTTAATATAATGTCGCCAGTCTCTAATATCCCACATCTCACCAGTATTGATGTTGACCACAATATGCCTACAGATCAAAATTTTAATTATTATACAACACATGATTTCAACTCGGCCTATGACATCAGTGAGTGTTCATCAGATCCTGAGACCTTCTCGGCATTACACTGTAATATTAGAAGCCTACAAGCTAACCATGACAATTTTCTCAATATGCTTTCTGAGTTACAATTCCCTTTTACACTGATAGGGCTTTCAGAAACCAAGCTTAAAGTTGACAAAGATGTCTTAGCAAATATTGAATTACTAAACTATGACTTCGTTTCACAACCAAGCCTCTCTAATGCGGGAGGTGTTGGTTTTTATATAAGAAAAAATCTTAGTTATTCTATTCTCTCAGATTTTACAACCACAGAAGAGGACTTTGAAGCCCTCTGGATAGAAATTAAAGTTGATGGTCGGTCTAATTTAATCTGTGGAGTTGTATACAGACACCCAAATAGTAATTTGGATAATTTTATGTCCTATATAAACAAGACAATTGAGCGTATACATCTCCGAAATAAGCATTCCTTAATAATGGGTGATTTCAATATTGATCTTATTAAAACTTCAGAACCTCGCTCTGATAATTTTATTAATACTCTTGGTTCTTTCTTTTACCAGCCTCATATTTTGCAACCTACCCGAATAACTTCCCACACTGCAACTTTAATTGATAACCTCTTCCTAAATTCTATTGAATATTTTACCATTAGTGGGAATATAGTCTATGACCTAACTGATCATTTGCCAAATTTTATTATACTGAGCAAATTTGGCTCTCTTCCTCCAAATATTAAAGTGTTTAAAAGAGATTACTCAAATTTTAATGAATCTCTCTTAGTTAATGAGGTACAGTCAATAGATTGGCACACTGTATTTATCTCAGACTCTGATCCATCTGCCATGTTTGATTCTTTCTACTCTACAATATCTGAGATAATAGACAAGCATATCCCAGTGAAACTGATGTCTAAAAAAGAACTTAAGTTTCAATCTAAACCCTGGATAAGCCCTGCAATTAAGGTATCCATTCACGTTAAAAATAGCCTGTATAAAAAGTACCTAAAGACTAAATCTTCATATTATCATTGTAAATTTAAGTACTATAGAAATAAATTAAACCACTTACTAAAAATTAGTAAAAGACAATATTACAACAAATATTTTTTGGAAAATACTTATGATA
>JAOCPT020597711.1:0-10303 GCA_026546935.2 Palythoa grandiflora | reverse complement strand
AAGAAATTCAGTTGATAAATACTATCGTTTATGGATTTGGTTGTTTGGTCTATAAACAGTTTTGAAACGGTTTGCAGAGTAAAACTCAAATGTTAAACTTTTTTCATCAATTATATATGTATTCTACGAAATAATTTCTGCTCGAAAATTTACAAACAAATTACGCTTTCCTGTCGTAGTCGGAGTCTGTTCAGTCTCCTGAAGATCAACGGTCTGTATTAAAACGGATTTTATAATATACATCTAAACACGTTTCTTAAATCTTGGCTCGACGTGGTTTCAACGGACTGTTTTGTACAGGTTTAGTGAAATTTGCAAAAAGAGCAGAATTAAAGAGTAAACAGCCAATTATTAAATAAACACACGGCCAAAGTTGCATAAGTTGTTGACTGGAGTGACAGTAGTTTGTGAAGTAAGTTTAATTTACAAATTCTATTTATTTCGCCGAATGGGGATTGTCATGCTTAAAATTAAGTATGAATTAAAAGCAAGAACAATTTCTCTATTATTGGTGTAGTTGTTCTGACAGTTATTAAACCGTTGCAAACAATTATTTTCATTAAAGTTTTTTGTTTCGATGGAAAAGCGGCCACAACTTTGACCTTGAAGTTTGGAGTTAAAAATAGATCATCAAAACAGATTTATATAGCGAAATCAGTTCAAACGAGTGTCAAACTACCAGTATACTGAAAATATAATGTGTATTTGTCGAGGAATACGTGGAAAAATATATCTATCCAAACAAAGGTCCACAAGTTTGCTTTTGACAATATTTGTTCTCTTCAGTTCTGCAAACAGATTTTCTGTCGATATTCTGCTTTGTTTTTCACCGAATTCATTCACTGTAAAACGTAGAAAATTTGTATTTGCAGAAGCGGTAGGAATTTTTAGATGATCGACATAATCTTTCAGAACTGCACCGTTTTTTAGCAGTTAGGCGCCAGCAGTTACAATACAGTTTTCGGTACTTATTTTTCAAACACTGCAATGAATTTAAAATTTGACTGACTAACGAGCCGTGACAAGTGGGCAGCAAATTTTTTTTTGAATGACCTGTCTGTAGTCCCTATTTTTCTCTCTCTCCCAACCCCACCCCGTTGTAAGTTATTTTTTGTGCTCGCCTCAGTTCTCGCGCGTTTATTAGTCCGCTATCTTTATTTACCGGCTTCGGACGAACTAAAGAGGAAAAAAAGGGACTCCTCGTAGTCTAAAACCAAGCAGCACTTTCATTTAAAAAACTAAATCAAACAATACTTATAAAAATATATTCAAAAAACTAAACCACATGCAAGCGATACTTTTAGCAATAAAAAAAATAAAGCTAAATCCTTTCACGAGCCTAAGTGGCCTATTGGGGCCGGTACTTATCTCCGGTTTCTGTAGTGTTAAGTGGATGACAGTCATTGACTCCCCCTGGACGGGACACTAATCCATCGCAGGTTAGCCCCCAGCAGAAGCTGGTGCCCATTTTACCGACCTCGCGGGAGGATGGAAAACTGAGTCAACTTTGGCGGAAAAGAAGGCCGCACGGCTGAGATGGGGTTTGAGCCCGGGACCTTGTGGTTAGTAGGCAGAGATTAAAAAAAAATAAACCAAGCGATAATTAGAACGGTTAGGAATATTGAACACTGCTGAGGACACTGCCTGGTTTAGTTTTCTTGGTGAAAATGATTTATCCTTGCAGATATATCAGTGACGCAACAAAGACCGTAACTGGCGCGCGCTGAAAAAGTGACTAACTTTTGATATTCGATAAATACTTAGGCACCATGGTTCCGGCCAGTGTTAAGTTGCTATCGTAACTTTATACAGCTTTATATAGCTTAAGATATAGATTTCTATACCCTTTCCCTCGACCTTCCCGTCATTACTTGCGCGACACAACTATGCTCTGTAACCTGGACTCAGCTCTAATTAGTAACTTGTTAATTAAAACTATCAACTCTTATGAAAGTTTCAGAATAATTCCGCTCATCTCCGACCATTTCCGAACACTTCCGAAGATTTTCCAAAAATTTCTGAAAATCGCAAAAATGCGTTAACAACGGTTTTAAACCATTTCCGAAGTTTTCCGAAGATATCCCAACACTTCCAACCCTAAGCCTAACTCTAACCCTAACCCTAACCTAAGTGGTTGTGGTTGGGGTATAGTTAGGGTTAGGGTTTTGTAGGAAATTGGTTCCAGGCTCCTCTCGGAAAAAGCATTCTGAGGTATCTTTTCTATCCACGATCTAAAATAACTGCCGAGGAGTTTATGTCTTTGTAATTTGTTGGCGTACAATCATGTTCGATGAACTTTTTGGGCAGTGGCATCCGGTTGCACAGTGCTGGAACTTCTTCGATTTGCGAGACGGATCGTGTTAGGACTGTTCGGCGTTTTCTTCACTTTTTTAGGGTCAAAAATAGATGCAGAGCGTGAACGAATTATTTTTTTTACTAGAAATGGTTTTCTAGACGTCAACTTCTTTGAAATGCAACTCTCAAATTTTTGGGTCATTAAGAGTCTTGAATATTTTTATCCGCTCGCTAGCAGAAAACTTGTTACCTATAAATAGCAATCTCTCGAAACCATGCGACTTTCCTATTTGTTTGTTTTCATTCACTTCTCGTGATCTATTCCCCAAAGCCTCGCTTTGATACTCGAGTTTCGTCACCAGTCTCTCTCGTTAAAATATATCGAAATAGGGCTACTGATACAAATATCGTTGTAAATCACGCCTCATCAGCATGATTATGGTTATGAAATATATACCGAAAGATTGCCAAGTAATCTGTACTTATTTTCTTGTCTCCTTTAATACACCATTTTACTAATGTAAATATTTGCTAGATTCATTCCCCAGTGGGGGCAAAAAGTCATTACTCTGCCAAATTTGAGATCATTAAATTCAGCATAAACATCTCTTTTTGCCCCCAGAAAGGAATGGATCTAGCAAAATATTTGCATTAGTAAAATGGTGTATTGAATCATATTTTGATTCTGTGAGCAATATGATCATTTTCGGTCTTTCTTTCATTTGTAATTTTGAAACTGTCAAAGAATTATGTTATTGTGTTTACGTAAAGAAGTTAAAACTGGACTGCAGCCAAAGATATTTAACTGGGTGTAATTTTTAATTAAAAATAGAGCTGGCTGGTATGAACAGCTGCAAGGAGCTAGTGACTAATCGCCTCCATGAAAGGAGCTGGCAATAATGTTATGTTTAAAGTAGTAGTCCAAACGTGTTAACTTTTCAACTTTTATGACAAATTAGCAAAGCATTACAATATGTCCACTAATTGATCTAGAAAGAGTTGTATTCCAAAATTACAACGAAAACTATGTGCGTTTGTTTCCAATAATTTCCGCAAAAATGAAAGATAGCCTTCAGACGTGGCAATATGGAACCATTTGTACAGTGGAACCAGTTCTATACTCGGTTATTTTGTGATTTGATTTAATTTGATTTGATTTCATTTTTTTAATTCATTTTCCCGGTAAGGCAGCCGACCCATGTACAATATATGATAAAACAATTTACAGGGGCAAGGCGAAAATGTTACACAACTGAAGAATAAATGAGAAGATATATTTTGCCTAAACTTAAACTGGTGGGAATTTTTGGACGTCTGGGTAACGAGTTCGAATCGATGAGAGAGTTCCGTTAGTTAACAGTTCTAGGGTAGAATCCAAGGACAGTCTGTGTGAGGTAGGTATGGGATACTGAATGAGTGTTCGTGGACGTGTCTACGAGTCTGCGTGCTGACGAGTGCATGATTTCCCCTGGCTTAGCTGCAATAAGATTGTCCCAGTCTCCGTTGTCCCATGCAGTGTTCTTCAATGATGTACACCCAGCATCTCTGTTACACTTGCTATTTGTTCGTAAGAGCTAATCTCGCTGCCCTTCCGTTGGATCATCCCTCGTTGCGAGAACCATTGTTTCTAAGTTCTTTCCGTGGGTCCCGTTTGGAGCAACAATATTCAGGCTATGGTCGAAGTATTGCCGTGCATGCCTCTACTTTAAGGGATGATGAGTCGCCCCTTACGTTCAAGGCTCACGCGCAAAACGGTTATAAAGCAAGGTACTTAAATAAAGTCCCACTAATTTAGCAAAGCTAATGTCTATGGTAGGGTCAGATTGATGGTTACAGTCGCCTGAGATGGTATGGCTCTGTGATGGATTTCATACAGAGCGCAGAGGCCGACTTGGTTTGTTGGTCCAGGTTTTTGGTGGAGACAACAGAAATAGGTAGAGAGTTCCAGGTTTTTACTTTTCGAGGGAAGAAAGAGTAGGTTAAGGCAAGTGTACTCTGCTTTGTATAGTTGACTGTACTTTTGAGCATTGCTTCTTGTAGGACGAGTATTTTCTTTGACATTGACAGGGAAGGAAATGTTGACCAGGCTATGACGGAGAACAGACAAGTAGCTACAGTTGTGTAAACACAGCTGATTTCCATGCACCAAGCTGACTTTACCTTGCCACAAACTAATCACAAATGGTTAAAAATGTTGGCGACACAGTTACGGGAAACACGCTCGATAGTTTACATAACACCAAAAAAGAGTTATATCAGGCGCTTTTTTTAGTGCAAGTTTTATTAATCTGCAGGGTGCGTATGAACTAAATTGTAAGAAATTGTCATATAGAAAACATTCCATGGGTAAGTTATTATTTTTTTAAATTGTAATTGTTGATGTATATTATTTGATTATCGAATTTTCATGGGTGTTATAAAAATCAATGTTGCACCTCATTTATCACCGTGATAAAGGGGGTCCTAATTACCTAATCACGGCACGACAAGCTCAGTCAAATAGAACTACAATCGATCTAAATACGAATTGTTGATCCTAATTACTTCATAGGTCCCACATTACACGTACTGAACGCAATAATTAGGTTCGGCACATACTAGGCCTTCCAGTTTGAACACCCAACTTAACTGATCAGTTTGGGATTTTTGGTAGAAAAACGAAACAATGGCTTGTTTTTTACCCAATAACAACTCATGAAAAAACCTTTGAACTTGCTTCATCTTACCAGCTCAGCGAGCCTGCCATATAATAAATATGCGTCATTGAACAAGCCTGATGTAAAGATGGCTGCATATTGGCCAAATTCTATGTTTTTTTGCGTTATTATGGACGAAGTCGAGGTCCATGAAAATGCAAAAAAAAAAAAAGAACCCGGTCAATATTGACCTCACGCTTGTTCAATAAAGGATTTATTTTTGGCCAAATTTCCGCTCCACGCAATTTATTTTCCTAAGGGAACAAAACAGGCAATCCCAAGCGGGCAAGATGGGCCGACCTTGCCCGCTCGTGTATAGCCAATGAGAACACATAATTCTCTTCATCTTGCCCGCTCAGCGAGCCTGCCATATAACAACATATTTTATTATTTATCATGCTTTAGTATATGTCATGTTTTATTATAATAATTACAATTTCCTCAAATCTGATTGGCCCATTCTGAATTCTATTTTTCCCTAATCGCCTGGAAAAACTGTCCAATAACAAAACTCTGTTATCGGCTACTTGTGATCGGCTACCTGTTATCGGGACAGTTGAATAAACCAGTGACAATACGGCTTCAGGAATTCTGACCAATCAGCAACAAGTAGTGAAAACAGATAGAAATGGACTCCACTTATTTCCATTACCGTTACAAATGTTATGAAAATCAGTAAAATGTGTTTTTATCTGCCATGATTTCATCTTTCAGTTAAGTTTTCGGATATTGTAATTATTATAATAAATTGGTAATAGGACTTCGTGTTTATCCAATTCAGTCTGTTATCATTACTTGTGATTAAACAAATTAGATTCGCGCTTCGCGCTCATCCAAGTTTGTTAATCACGCGTAATGATAACAGACCGAATTGGACTCCACTCAGTCCTATTACCATTACTTATAGCAGCCAGTAGAATCAAAGTAACAACGATACGTATATATAAGTTGTTTATAGGCATAAACAAAAGAATCTTGAATCTTGAGGTCTGCCGTTAGAAAAATGATTAATAACAGTTGTGTGTCCTGAGGTGAACTCCTGATAACAGGATGTTTATTAAATGTCCGTTCGCGTTCGTTCAAGAGAAAATTTGTCGTGAAAAGTTATCAGAAGCATATGTTCCATCTCTCCCACTATGGCTGGGAGGCTCCCGCTGCCTAGCTGTAGAGTTCCCACTCTCTTGCCGAATAAATGCGTCTCCCGCTAAGAAAGTCTAAAAAAGAAAAATAAAACAATTATCTCTCTCTCTCAGAGCGTCACCAGAAAGGATGACTTTAGGTCAGGAAATACATTTTCTATGGACTCTGGGGCACTAAAATTTCAAAATTTTCCAGATTTTTTCAGAACGGTGGTTAAGCTACAGAAATAGTTATATGGAAACCATTGCTTTGCGTATGTACTTTGCAGTTGCATTGATATAAATGCGAATTTGCTGTTAATTACTGTACATGCAATTTCCACAAAAACTTTTGGTTCGTTTTTTTTTTCGTTAATATCTTTCACAAAAATGCACCAATATGCGTTTAGGGCAGGGAGGGGGAGGGGTTATCTCGGGAGCTTAGCTCAAAACTGGCTATTTCACATGAAAAATCCGACACTAAGTTATTTTGTCTGCCGATTTTGTTTCGACTAGAGCGCATGCATACATTCGAAAAACTCGTTCCAGCCCCTCGTGAGAAACACGTTCATATGGAGCAAGACAACTTTACCCCTAGGGATAGTCCCTATATCTACCCCCCGAGTTGACACGGCTGCATGTGCAGATCTCAGTTGGGGAGCAAAGCATGGAAACATGGCTTAGCCCGAGATAACTCATGCGGAGCAGAGATAACCTCAAGAGACAACTCGTCTTATGTGAATGTCCCAAAGGTACAATTGAACTGGCATCTTTGTTCATTTGTGAGGCTGTTTTGTTCACACGATTTTATAAAACAACTTATTGTGTTAAAATTCACAATTTATAAGATGTTGCTTAATCATTGACACGTAACCTAAAAATGGCTGTAGTTCACTTCGTAAAGACATTGTTTCAACAAAAATTAACCTTGCTTTGAAAACCTCAAAAAGGTGTAGAGCGAAACATTGCTATTTAACATTTTACAATTCGCTGTAGTTTCTGGAGATACATGCACACGGGGTCCATTCTCTGTTTGTTTTTCTGTTGCAAAATTGTTTTGCGTGAAGTTAAAAATGATAAAAGCCCTATTGGCAAAACAAACTGAAAAAATAAATAAACAGAAAGTCATGTCGGGAATCAATGAAAAATAACAGCTGCGTCCTCAAAAAAGTAAACCTTTACAAATTAGGGTTGGGACAACAAAGCACCTCTAGAATTCTTTACCAAAAAAGCGTTGGTACTAGCCTCAAATACCCTTGAATAAGTAAGTTGACAAAGTTTCAAAGTCAGTTTTCACTGTTCAAGAGCAGCACAAGAGAGAAACCTATACGCACTTATTTTTATAAGAATGTTAATATAAATGTCATTTGCAGAGTGTTTTTAAAATAAGCATTTACAATAACATTGCTTAGCTAGCTCGTATGGCTTTTCCTTTTGTACTAACAAAAATGAAGAAAGCTAAATGATAATTTTTCTTTTCTAATAATTATAACGTTTTCTATAGCTTATTACGCAAGTAATTTTGTGCTATTCACTTTGTGAAATAGGTGAGTTGTCAATCGGGAATCAATCTCTTCGTAATGTTTAGTCCTACAGGCTACATGATCAGTTTATACTGAATGTAAGCCCTCCTGGTTTATCATAACCAAACCAACTGACAAACGTTGATAGACGGATAAATAAGACATCATTCTTCGAAATTTATTTTCTTTTGTCTCTGAAACAGTTTCAAGCAAACGCAACGGAGCTGTTCCACAATATATCTATTCCGCTCTAATTATGGCTGCATGGCAAATTTTGTTAATGCTAATTAATTTTGCTGTCAATATGTCAGTTGCTGAGCGAGAATTGGCAGGAATTTTATCAATTTCTTTTTGCCAGAGGGAAAACACAATTTTAATAATTTTCTTTTGTTCAGTGCTAATTACTGTGTTACACAATCTTGTGAATTGTTGGTAACTTAGCAAGGTAAACAAAAAATATTTTTCTTTGGGACGGGGAGAAAATGACAACCGACGTTTCTGTTACATGTTTCCAGTTTTTCAACGTAGACGTGACTAACAATTGCAAAGTGAATCCAACAAGGAAGAAAGCTATGCTTTTACTCTTTTTTTCTGCTGCCTGGAAATTTAAATTGCAAACAGTCGTTTACAAAGCTCTGCTTTTAGGGATTACCTAGATCTATATCTTATTATATGGAGCTTTTGCTGGGAATGTGCAGCAGGCACAACCTTGTCAGGAAATGAGAAAAAGATGAAAAATAAAATATTTTTGTTCTTACTTAAAGAAAACAATTACATTTTTCATTTCACTAAATTTAGTCGTTGGCCTTGAGATTTACAAATAGATTGTTGGTCAAAACTCCCACATAGCGTGTAATAAAGTAAAACTAAAAGTTAATGTTTGTTTTAATGAACGTGCATTCACACAGACGCCCAGGTACTTTACAGAGTAAACAATAGAAATCTTTGCTCAACCTGTGGCTGCGTTAAATTATTTATGTTTTCAATTAACTGTCGACTTAAACAAGCTATGATAGAGCAGAACAAAAACTCAAACTGGGGAAAGTTTGGCGAAGGGCTGAACGGTTGCAACCATTTCTTTCTCTTTTGTCTTTTCTAGATTTTATCCTTTTTGTTCATTATATGCAGAGAGATTTAGTAAACCAGAGTTCTTAAAGATCTTGATTCAACTTAGCTTTATAACAAAAAGCATGATTCTCCGCTAGAAATGTAGCTTAGAAGTAGAATGCTATAACGTTATGGAAGTTTCGGTCTAGGAAAACACACTTTTAAGAAAGTTGCAAAACCAAGTATATTTATAAGGTTATAAGGATTTGCGACTACAAATTTGTAAACAATTATATATTCAAACTGCTTGTGGTACCAGTTGAAATGGACGCGAATTGAAATTCCCTGTATCAACAATTCAATCTCTAACTCTCACAATACAGTACCAGTTTCAGTTTATTACTATACTCCAATTTCACACCACACATTTAACCGAACCGCGTGTAAAAGCTACTTATTTTGGATCAGTTTTATATGCGTTGCTTCGGGGGAGAACACACATATATTTGGGTTGTATAGCTCAAATAAACAAAGTGTTGCGTTAAACTTGCAAAGATCTTTTTAGAATATCACAACTTTGGAGAGGCCAGGTATCACGACAAGCACCTACATAAGAACTACAACATTTACAAAGTAAATCAAGTAGACATATTGAAAAGCTCGATCGCATTTAACACTTTTTTACAGGTATTCTTAAAGCTGCATGCAATAGACTGATGGAGGAAACGGTACAAACTTCCTTGCTGAAAACTTGTTTTGGGTAATTAAGCCGACTTGGCGTTACTTTAAAAACCCGTCAAAGAGGTAAGATTGAATCTGTAGAGTAGTTTTTGTTCAGAAGAGCAAGTGCAAAAGCGGATAGCATAAAGATAACATAGTGCGCAGTCGCTAAATGTGATAACAAATTAGAGCAATTCATACATTTAACTGTTGCACTAAGTCAGTGTCAGTTAAATATTATCTTAAGTTTTATAAACAGAGTTATGCTGATTCTCTCCCACATCGCGAAGCTCTTAGTTTTCTCATCACGTTGCTATGCGTTGAACCTTTGTACCACGGTCATAACACTATAATAATAATGAAGATATGATCGTCGCAGTAAAGACAGCAATTTAAGCAACTACTCATTCAGGGCCGTCAAGCCATTACAAAAAGCAAACTGAGGAAGTTACCGCAGTAATTTTATCGTTTTTGTTTTTCAATTACACTAAGAAAGCTAATATCAACTAGATCCCGCTAGCTTTTCAAATATTTTGTCAAACAATGGGTAATCCCAATGTTGTGTTTACACCGCTTTTTGAAATTTTGCCGAGGCTTATTGATCTTAATTTATTGGCGACTTTAGCCTCAACTTGTTCTCAATTTGTTTTTGTTTCTGTGGGCGGCTTTTGTTGAGGAAAAGCGGAATACGAACAACGTGTTGGCAAACAAAATGCCTCACTTGTAACAGCAATACCAACATTAAGAATTTTTAGCTGTAATATGATACATTTTACAAATTTGATTATACTACATAAATTATAGCTAAATGCTAGCAGAGGCAGACCAAAACTTACGTCAATTAATTACAAGAAAAAGTAAATACTTAACACTATCTTAAACGGGAGAGGAAGAGGGAAGGGGG